>VZRO01003930.1:288339-345931 GCA_013397915.1 Daphoenositta chrysoptera | reverse complement strand
AGCTCCTGGGGCGGGGGAGGGAGGGGGCACATCCCTGCTCGCCTTCGTGGCTTTTCCTTCTATTTTTCTTGCCTTTTTTAATTTTTTTTTTTTATTTCCCCTTCCCCCTTTCCAAGCAATTCCTGCCATTTCTCGGCCTTAATAGCTGCAGTCAGTCATGCACCTGTACTTCTGAGAAATGGTTCCTTTCCAATCACTTAAACAGAGGCATTTACGTAGGTGCAGCCCATGCTTTGCGTTGAAGCCATAACCCAAGCATGGTGGTGCAGCTGATCCCCTTAATCCTTTATGTGCACAGCCTTTCTGCTTTTGGAGGCCTTTTTGGAGGATGAGGGCAAACAAGTGGTGAGTAAATGTGTGAATAAAACCAGAATGTGTGTACCTGTTGGTGACAACTCCTGGGCTTCCCATTTAAACAAAGATGCTTGTGTGTCTGTCAACACATCATTTAATACAAGTGTGAAACTCGGGGGCTGAAAACAGAAGGAGCAAAACCTCGGGATAGGGCAAATGTTTCTAAAATTTTATGCATCCACTGTTTTCGTGGGATGGAGCGTCCCATTTATGCCACTAAGTCTAATAACCCTTGGGCTTTTCTTCCTAATTTAAACCATGTCAGACAAACTTGGAACCACATGTGTGTGTCAATAGCACAGTCTGACTGCCTGCTAAGTTCTGACAATACATCCATTTCCCATGGCGTTCTGTAAATCTTGCAAGTTTAGAAATGCGCATTGTTTGAAGTTGTGCAAAAAAACCCATATGAGAAGATGAACCCAATTTCCCAGCTACTTGCTCAACAAAACTGCTCTTGTCCCACAGAGTGATGAGCAAATCAGAACTAGGCCTCAAATGTGGGAATTTCTTTGGGACACAGCAGGAAATGCTGGATTGACTTCCAGAGGCTGTGACTGCTGCCCTTTAATACTTCAGCAGCAGAAAAGTCCATTCAGTTATGAATAACTTTTCACTTGAGTTGGAAATGTGTGTCAATCTCCACCCTTATCTTTGAGATCTCTGTGTGCCCAGCTCTGCTGTGCTTTTCCTGGGATAGAACACAACAAAGGTACTGTTCATTCATGCTGCAAATTAATTTGGCGTTGCACATGATACCTAATTTAGGGAATTACCAGTTTAAAAGCCTGGAAATAGAAATGTGGAGTGGAAACGAAAGCATCTTCATAATTTATTTTTGAACTTGCATTGGTTCAAGATAGAAACTCTTGCAAATACATGAATTAAAAATATCAAAACCTCCTTTTTTGTCAGTGTAATCAGTGTCACTCCTAGATCAGCAGGGACCAGAGCCAGGCCACCAAAGGTGTGTCCACCCAGCTGCCAGATGCGCCTTTGGTTTTGGTGCTGTTTTTTGATGTAAATTCTGTGATTTGAAAAGATCCTGACCACCTTAAAACAGCTTTTTCGGGCTGAAAAGTCTTCCTCGTATCCCACCAGGTGGCACTCGTTTATAAAAATTTGTTCTGAGAGAGTTTCATGGTTGATCTCCCAGCTTTCCTGGAGCAAAGGCTTATATTTTCGCAGGGAGCTTTACAGTGCCCTGATTAGCACAGAAGTTTTTCTGGCCCTTATGTAATGTCCAGGGAAGTGTTTTAGCAAAGAACTCAACTGTTCTGTTGCACTACCTGAACACAAATCGTATTGGGAAGGAATTTTACAACAGGTTTGCTGCCTGTCACACCTGGATTGCCACCTGGATCATCTTGTAAGTGCTCTTGTAAGAAATTGCTTCCTCTGAACAACCCCAGTGAGTTTAGCTGGATTATTCAGCACACTGAAGCCTCTGTGTATGTATTTTTAATCTATATTGTACCAAATCTGTGCCAGCTCCAATCACAGTTTATGCAAATCAAGACTTAGAAACACACTGACCTTTCTCAGGATTTCACTTATATAAAGACCCAGAAAAAGCATAAAATTTGTCTTTTAAAAGATATCTTAATGCTTGGAGAAAAAAAACAAATCCAGTCAGGAATACAAGATGTTGTAACACCAAGTAAGCCACCAGATAGCGCCATGACATCATAGTTTTTGGGTCAGATCATCATATTTTGCTCTGCAAGAACGGTTTTTATGGCTCAGACCCCAGCGCTGTTGGTCTCTGAGCAGTTTTAACAATGCTGAAGCTTTAATTTCTTCACCACTGTTTGCATAAATGGCTGTTTCCAAAATTTAAAAAACCAAAAAGGCAACACAACCGCTCTCCCCAACCTTATTTGTTTAAATGCTGCAGAATGATTGCTTCTTTCAAAAACTGTTATAATTTAAGAATTAAGACAGCAGATGGCACATTAGGCCCATTGAATAGGGGATAAAAGACCTGATGCTGTTGGAAAAAGTCCTCTAAATAGACTTCCAAGATAATTTCTGGAGATTGTTTCTCTATGATGTCTTTGTGTTATGTGTGATTAATTTATATTTTTTCATTTATTGTTCATTTTGAGGTCATTAACAGTTGGCTTTTGTTAGTAGGATAACAGAGCTAAGGGAGTAAACCTCTAATTCTAATTATTGTTTTGATAATCAGCAGAAATATTAAAAAGCAAAACAAGGTCCATCATCACTTTAATGAAAAGCACACATTTTTATTTTGGAGGAGAATAATGGGATTTAACGTGGTGATGCGTTTCTCTGTAATTTTTGCTTTTACATTGCTGATTGTCAAAGCTGCCTAAAAAAGAATAGATGCAGAAATTTGGGCAGCCTCCAAATTTTATTGCTAAATAGCCCATGTAGGACTGTGTGCACTCCAAATGAGCTGCTCCCAATTATTTCTACTTTCCGTTATAAACTTCTATCAAAATGGGATTCAGCAGGAGCTTGGACTGACACTTCTGGCTGTATGAGTCAAATACTTTGCTATTTAAAAAGAAGGAGGTTTGCACAAGAATGTGAATTCAGACCTGGCCATATCCCACATAAATCCACAATAAATGGTTTAAAAGACTGACTTTGCATCTCAGTTTCTGGTAGTAGTATTCCCGCTGAAGAACTTGCACCACCATATAAATTTCTTGTAAACAGCTGACTTAAATCCAAATTTTCATGGTCAAAACAAGTGCCAGGGATCAAATAAAAGCAATCAGGCAAAACAAAATGCTGCATTATGGCATGTCTGCTTTAAAAGTCTTTCAGAAGTTAAAAGCAGCTTTAACAAAGTTCCTTAGCAAGTGGAAAGGAGCACATTCATGGTGCCCTGAGCTCCACTGACATTTTGATATTTTTATCACACTGGGATTTCAACAGATCCCACACTTTCTCCTATACTGTGGACGGGGGATTGCACAAGCACTGCAAGACATGATTCAATTTCCATGGAATTCCTCCTAATGAAAACTCATCACTGCACCTATTAATAATTTCTTACCTTTGAGACTTCTGTGAGTGATGCAACATTCCTTCCAACGCCACTGTCCAGTAAGATTTCTATGCTGTCCTGGATGTGTTGGTCATTCTTTCTGACCAGAGCCCATGTATTGATGATACACCTTATCAAAAGTGCCAAGAAATTGGAATATTAGCAGCAAACATTTTTCAGTGAGTTAAATATCAAACTGGGCAGTTCCCTCACCCTGGCTCATCCCCTCTTTCCCCACCCTTCCTCCTTGTTATGCTGGATAATCAAAAGGTGGCAGTAAGTGTATTTAACAAAGGGCACAAACCTTTAAGGAAAGTGATTAACCACTCTCCATTCTCCAAACAATTTATACATGTTTAGATTCATCCTATCCATGCTTTCCCAAAAGCTTGCATGGGCTTTCCTCTTGGTTTGTAGGGGTGGGGCTCAAATGAGGAACTCAACTCCCATTAAGGAGCATCTGCTAAAATCCCCATGCGAGGCTTGTCCTTCTTTAACAGGCTAAAACCTGAGGTACAAAGAGATTTAGCAATTTCTTAGCAGTAAAACAAAATACCTTTTATACATCAATGCAGTTCTTAGACATTTCAATCTGTGGCTCTGCCATAATTTTCAGGACAGGGCTCATGATGTTGCTGATCTGTTCTTGCTTTTTGGCAATTTTATCCACATTTTGAATAGGACATCAGTTGCTACCTCTTTTTTTTTTTTTTTCCCCTGCTTTCCATCCCTCTTGTTTCCTAATGTTAGGCTGTAATTTCAGATTGCTTTTTGCTTCTCTTTTAATGTTGAGGGTGAAGTAAATGGGAAATCTTTGCCATCAGGTTCAAGGGCATATAAGTCAGTAAGACTTGTTTAGGTGTCTTGGGATGGAACAAAGTCCAAAATGGTCTCCCTAAATCCCAGATTTAGGTCTCCCTAAATCCACATCATTTCTATATGTCAACACTGCTATGGTGTTTTAATCACAAGGTCAGCTGAGCTGGAGGCAAGACTTCATCACATATTTTGCCTGACACATTGGGATGCCTAATATTTCCATTTTACCAATGAAATGAGAGAAATAAAAGGTTGTAACACTGATCTTAGGCAAAGAACTGCAGGGTATCATGGTGGGCTGACCTTGGCTGGATATCAGCTGATCCCTCATTCCTCCTCAGCGGAACAGGAGGATGAAAACGAGATAGAAAAGCTCATGAATTGAGATAAAGGCAGGGAGACCAATTACCAGTTACTGCCATAAGCAAAACAGAGTTAACTTGGGGAAAGTTAATTTAATTTTTTGCCAATTAGAGTGGGATGGTGAGAAGAAAAGACAAGATCTAACCCCTGCTTGCCTTACATTTTTTCCCCTTAATTCCTGCCTCCTCTGCCTCACTCCCAAGTGGTGCAGGAGGATGGGGAATGGAGGGCTGTGCTAAGCCCACGAGAGCTCCTCTTTCACACTTAATGATTTTCCCAAGCCATGCCAAAATCTGACACCAGGAATTGACAAAATAGATCAAGCTGTTTCCATCGGGTTTGAGTTGATGCTGCCCCTTCTTGGCTGTCCCTCGCTGGCACGTCCCCAAGGAGGTGTGTGAGGTGAGGAAGCCTCTGGCTGCCCAGGTGGGTGCTGTGGGCAGAGGAGCTGAGCAGTGGCACCCAGAGCCTCCCGTTGCTGCTCCCTCCCGTTTTCGGAAGGTTTGACCTCACTGTCTCTCCCACTTGCCTGGTTGTGTCTCCTGGCTGAGCTCAGGGAGCCCCTCTGGCACAAAACCTCTCTTGCACAACTGCAATTTCCAGTGCTAATACCTCCCCCCCAGGAGGAGCCCCCTCTGCAGCAATGGGGCACAGAGCTGGGGCACAAATGGGAACAAAGGGGACTCAGCAGACACGTAGGCCCTGCTTCTGGAAATATTTATAGCCAGGCTTAACTCAGCATCGTGCTAACCCCTCACAGGATCCAAAGCTTCATAAAAACTTGGCTCAAATGCGCTGTTTACAAATGATATCAAGAGGAAGCATGTGTAGTGTCTTCTACAAGAAATGAACTTTTTAAAAAAAACACCCATCCATTCCCCATGTCAGCTTATCCCACAGACACGACAGGAGATAAACAGACGGTACTAAACCAATGCAAACAGGATTTGTATTTTCACTCTTGTTGCTCTTAGGTATTCTGAAAGAAACATTGTTGCTGCTTAAGACCAAACATCAAAAAGTAGGTTGACAAAACATGTAACTTCCATTTAGCATCACTCAATTTCTTCTCTTGCTTTGATATGCAAACCCTTATGCAAAGCCCTTGCTGTCGTGAACGTAGGAAAATGGAAGGGGTAAAATCAGCATGGGGAAAGCTTTTCCCAGTATTATTATACCTAACAGGTAATCTCAGTATTTTGACTCATAGTATTTTCTCTCATAGTTGTTTTCCACCTTCTGTTTGATTAGAGGATTATACGTTTTAATTCCAAATATATTTCGATATGCTGTTAAAATATTGCAGGCAGAAAGATGCATCATTGTTTCACATGGAATGGTTTTTATCAGAATAATAATTTCATGGGCTGCACAAGCTCAGCCATTCTTTCTGCCCATAAATGGACGTGACTGGAAGGTGGACATCATACCCCCTTTCCCTCTGGCATTGCCCTCTCCTGTTGGCAGAGAGGCCTGGCTCTGGTGCCCGGTTTGGATCCGTGGGGAACACAGCTGAGGCAACCCCAAATTCTTTGGGTTGCAGCTGGCTCTGCCTGCCTCAGTTGCACGCTGGGCAGAGGGACATGTGCATGTCCTTCGGGAAATGCAAGTTGGGGAAGAGGACACAGAGTCCTCCAGCTTCTCGTGGCTAATCCGGGTTGTTTTTGCCTCAGGGAAGGTACTGGTTGAGGTCATGTGGCTGCTGATGGGCTGATCCTCAGGGGTGCACTGGCAGGAGCAGGGCTGCTCCCCATTAGGTGTGGGATTTAACGAGGGATAGGGTTTGGAGGAGGCTTCTTGGGCTTCTGAGGCTGATATTCCAATTATTACAATAACCATTCTGCTTATATGTTATGTGTCTTCAAAGCCATCTAGGGAAGCCCCTTCCCTGAGACGTCCAAGGTCCCAGAGTAGATCAGCACAATTTCCAAGCTTCCTTCACCCACTTCTCCGTTCTTGATTATTTAAAAGTCTCAGAAGCTGTCACTCAACACCATTTATGAACTGAGGGTGGTATAAAAATCCCAGCTCCAGTGCAAATATGCACAGCTGTCACATAGAACATACTTTTTAAAACCAAGGCACCATCAGGTATTTTAGCAAACAGGTAGAAATTTTCCACTTTATAAAAACATACATTTATATAATTCTAGTGATGCCAGCTGAGCTGGCTTTGCTTTATATGGTAAATACACTGGCTAAAATAGGTTGTGCAAAGAAATTGCTAATAAGGCAGAAAAGTGAACCCAAATTTAACTGAGAGGGCCCTGCCAGCTTTGCAATTTGGATTCAAAGCCCTCCAAGAAAAATATTCTCTTTTTACCTCCTCAAAAGGATCCAAACTCAGACATGGTGTCGGAAACAAATTGAAAAGCTATAAACACTCCAGCTATGACATCAGGCACTCAGAAACTGCAAGCAGTGACAACATTAACTCGTGATTTTTGCTTCAGGGAGGGCACATGTGTAGATGTGCTTTCCAGCAGGAGGGATGGAGACAGAGAGCTGTAAAATTGAATTTGATGAATTTCAGGACTGCATTATGTGTATCTACCTCCTACCCCAGCAGAGGAAAGGATGCACTCGTGAAGGAAGCAGCTTCCAGACCCATGTCCCTAAAACGCTGCAAACCATCCGTGCACAAACTCCCTGCCTGGGCTTGTTTCAACATCCAAACAAATTTGCGAGGAGTTTTGATTATCCAAGAGTAGGGGAATGCAAACCTTCTGACACTTCCAGAAAGCCTCCAACAAGCACTTGGAGCAGGAAGCAGTGCCTGGGGAACATTACCACACAGAGATAAGTTTAATTACAGACATCAGCATTTTGCTGGAGAGGCTGCCTTGTCCAAAATTTTGCTCTGTATGTCATTTCAACCCTCAGAGATAGCACAAAAAGGATCAGCTGGTGTTCTAGACTCCAGGGCCAAGTGCTGTAAATAAACGCTGCTCCACACATGAGTAATTCCTTTGGCTCTGTGTGTGCTGCCTCTGGGTCACAGAACACAGGACAAGTCCTGACCTGCTCTTTGTGCTCCTAAGGGACACCCAAAGCCCAGCTACCTGCTAGCCCTGTGCTCTCCCAAGCAGGTGGAATTAGGCTTTGCTGTTAGAAGTGTCTCGTTTGCCCCGGGGGTTAGGGTAGAAAGACCTCTCATCCCATTAAGGCAAAAGAAAACCCTGCTGAAAGCATTACCTACTTCAGTACACTCAATTTCTTCTTGCCTAAGGTGAAATTAGTTGACCACCAACCTTTTCAAAGGGACATTGTAATCTAATCCTATTTAAAACCCTATTAAAACCATCAGTTTCTGGCTAGATTTTGTAATTATCATGTACCAGGTAGCATAGGAGCAATATTTTATTGACACCTTTAATTCTGTGTTGCCAGTGCAGGTGTTAAGTTGGAGTTCTGGATGCTTGGGTTTTGTCTGGTTTTGACATAGATCTAGTTTTAGGGCTAGCAAGGAATATTGAATTAAGACAGAATATAAACAATTAAATTAATGAGTTTATTGTTGATGTTACATTAAGAGTCAGAAGGAAGAAATTTGGTGCTATAGGGTGTGACTGAATACATAGATAATTATCTTATAAAATAGCACGAACATTGGCCAGAGCTGGAAAAAAACAGTTCTTCTAAATAGGAAAATATTTTGCTGCTGGGGATCTGGGGATTTTTCTGCTAAGAAAGGGCTGGAGGGGATGGTTTTTTATGCAGCATGGAAACACTCCCAGCCATTCCTGCTCCCACTGAGTTTTTTGTCATCCCCACACTCTCTAGAAACAAGTGGCATGTGGCTTCCTAGGCACAGAAATGGTGGCAAGTCTACAATTTCTTTGATTAAGCTGGTCTGCAGTATTAGGACCACCCAAAAGATGGCACTAAACATCCTTTAGTCCTGCTCATATGCAGCCACACGCACGAAATTTGCTAATAATACTCAGAAATAGCTCACTAGCTTAATTATGTAATTTTGTGTGCAAAAGTAGGATTCATTTTAGATAATTCTATGTTAGACCAACAGGAAAACTGAGCAGACTTTTATATAAGCAGGTAAACTTTGCACTGCAAATATGACTTCCATGGGCCCACATGAAAGCATTCATGCTTTTGTAAACATGAAAATGTGACATGTGGTGAGCTGTGAAAATGGGTTAAAATTACCCAGGAGTAAGGCACTGCACTTAAAATATTTGTTTCTTTAGAAGCTGTACATTGACCTTTATAAATCTGTGGTTATTGGGCCCAAAGTATTTTTATTTATGTGGATGCACTGTGGAGTCATCCCACCAAAGCCTGTGGAGCTACATGGAATGACAAGTGTTAGCAAGGGGCTGATTGTCACTACCTTTTTTAATAGGTAGGGCTGATTGTTTTGATTTTTAAATTAGCTTATTTTCTGCAAAAGGAAGAGCAAGACATGTTTTTGCTAGTCACTTTTCATTTTATGATATAATAGTTGAAGAAGGAAAAAAACCCCAACCCTTTCATATTTATAACATCTAAAAACTCAGAAGTGGCCTCTAATTTATACCAAACCATAAAGATGAGAGTGTTCACAGAAAATGCTAGAGGAGAAATCCTCACATCCTGTGGGAGTAATTTTCTACAATTGCTTCAGTTTCATGATTTTAATCAAATACATGGTAATAATAAATGATACAAATGAAAGAACACTGAGCACCACCTTTGCTTGGAGCAGAAATCATTTGGGTAGCAAAAGAAGTTGAGAGATCCAACACCTTCCACAAATATTTGACTCCCCTTTTTATGAGGCTCCTCTTTTGAATGTGGTTGCCTGTAAAACTAGAGCTAAGGTGGGAGGATAAAAAGAAACTTCCCTGGAACCAGACACAAAAACTTGCACCAGTTGCTCCAAAGCTTGTCCCCTCCATGAGTTCAGTAATTCACTCACTTCTGCCTTTCTTACTGCCTAACTGGATGGGCAGTTGGATGTTGGGGTTGGATGTTGGATGTTGGGGTTCTCTTCAGGGAATGAGCTGGAGCACATTCAAGAGGATTGAGTGCCACCTGCAGAAAAACTGCACAGACATGAAAGCAGCAGCTGGCTCGATTACATATATTCACCATGGAGTAAAGAAGGAAAAAAAAAAAAAAAGATAGTGGAAGTACACACGCAGCAACTGGGTGAGGAGCAGGGTTCCCTTTGTGCTGGTAGCACAGCAACAAGAGTTCCCCACTGAGAGATTCTGCACAATGCAGAGCAGTCAAAGCCTCTGTGTATTTCATGGTTACATTTTGGATCTCAGCAGGAGTCCCAGCTCCTTGAAGCTAAAGGCTTGCCAATATTGGATGTGCAATAGGGATACCGAGTTCTAATAACCACTGCTAATTTATAAGTCAATAATTGACTCTAAAAGCTGTGTAGTTACAATTTTGATGTTGTGTGTCAAGGCCAAGTGAAGCAAATATTTGCCATCTGTCCAGGGCCTTCCTAATTTGATTTTAAACAATTTCATATTTTAAATGAAAAAAGAAAAACCTGAAATTAAGTTGCAGCATAAAAATTAGGTCACTGTACATTAATATATTTTGGGCATGGGTAGGTGAGCAAAGCATTTTTCTGACAATCATTGTAACCTTCACATTCTGAGGAGATCTGAATGCACTGCAGATATTTTCTATAGCAGGGAGGAGGTACAGTTTCTTACTTTGAGCTTGAAGATAACTTTGCAATGAAGTAAGAGCTGGAGGAGGTCAAGGGGAGGGATGATAGGGAGGGAGAGACGCTGAATTGGAACATTACTAATTCTCACAATGGTAGCTCAGTGAAAAAAAATGCTGCAGAACAAACCTGCCTTCATCCAGTCAATTTTTGGAAAGAATTATGGCCATTTGGAACTGAGTTCTTACTTGAAAACTCTTTGGAAACAGGATACTGCTCCCAAGAACTTTGAGCCCTTTGAGACCTGGAATGAGATTCATCTCACTCAGCCTCAGACATCTGCATTGTGGCTGTCTGCAGCTGAACCCAGAGTCCCTTTGTCACTGGAAAGGAATACACATTTGGAGTGTGCAATCCAGCTGACCCACCATGGACATCCACTGTAGGCTTAAAAGAAGAGCACGAGTGAAGTGCCCGTTCTCTCCCCACTGAATCCAAAAGGCACCTACAAACACTCTTCAGAGGCACATCCAAAAGTCCTGGGAGAAATCCCTTCCCAAGTGTCAAAATATTTTTTTTACATTCTTGAAAGTCCATTAAGCAGTTGCAACAGTTTTATATATTTAGGGTTAAAAAAAGAAATAAATAAGAGGAGTAGTGTAATGCAGCCTTGGCAGATGACGTGCCACTGGAATAAATTATGACAGCAGTGTTTGTCTTCACAGATCTGCTCTCAGAGAAGTCAGCCATTGTTCCATTATGCAGCCTGTAGAGCAGTCTGAGCCCAGGGATGGATTTGCCGGGTCAAAGGGAGAAGTGTTTTCCAACTATAAGGACCTAGACCACAGGGGAGAAGCAAGAGCCTGTAGGGCACTGTTCACCAAAAGCCACAAGCATTGTACTTCTTTGGTGCCTGCTTGTCAGTTCTGTTTGATCTCTTCAGTCCTGTTTAGTACCTTTACTGATGATCTGGATGAGGGGATCGAGTGAAGTCAGTTGCAGAAGAAACCAAGTTGGGCAGTTCTGGGCCTGTCACAGCAAGAAGAACACTGAGGGGCTGGAGCGTGTCCAGGGCAGGGAACGGAGCTGGGAAGGGGCTGGAGCCCCAGGAGCGGCTGAGGGAGCTGGGAAAGGGGCTCAGCCTGGAGAAAAGGAGGCTCAGGGGGGCCCTTGTGGCTCTGCAAAACTCCCTGACAGGAGGGGACAGCCGGGGGGGGGTCGGGCTCTGCTCCCAGGGAACAGGGACAGGAGCAGCGGGAACGGCCTCAGGCTGGGCCAGGGCAGGGTCAGGTTGGACATCAGGAGGAATTTCTCCATGGAAAGGGTGCTCAGGCCTTGGAAGGGGCTGCCAAGGAAGGTTTGGAGTGCCCATCCGTCGAGGTGTCCAAGGAAGGCCTGGATGTGGCACTCAGTGCTCTGGGCTGGGGACAAGGTGGGCATCGGGCACAGCTTGGACTCAGTGATCTTGGAGGTCTTTCCCAACCTCAGTGATTCTGGGGTTCCCTGTCAATTAGCAAAGGTGCTTGGGTTGACTAATTAAAGGTGCTGTAGGCAGGGCCACTGCTGCTGTCTGCAGTGTGGAGCTGCTTCTGTGGATGCAGCTGCAAGAGGTGGCTGGAATGAAAAAATAACTGCAAACGTAAACCTGATGCTGAAACCAGCTGTAAAAAATCCTGGTAACAGAGGAACAGTTGTTTTATATCACTATTTTGGAGCCTAGAAGCCCACGGTACATTCCTGGCTGTGGTTTTGCTCACTGTGTGACTTAAACCAGGATAATTATGACTTTTATGTCTTCCAGTTGCTTCAGCAGGGAAACAGCAGGAAGGATATCTTCTGGTCCCTATTTGTCACCACTTCATTTGACCTGTGCAAACCTAGACAAATTCTGAAATCTTGCAGCTCAACTTCACAGTTAAGGGGAACTTGGGGATATTTGATCAGGACTAGGCTTTGAATGGCAGCACTATCTTTTAGTTAGGCTAGGCCTGGATCAACCCAGCATAACTTACTTGGGAGAAAGTCCAAGCAATGAATTAATCAGTCAGTGCTTAAGAGATGCAAACTTCAATTTATTTCATGGCATCACATGTATGAGCTTTGCCTTCTCACTTCTTTTGGTTCTCCTGTTGCTGCAATGCGTTGCTGAACCTGGAAGTAAAACCGTGATAATATTAACCTCGAATTTTGGATTGGATCCGTGTCTCTGCTGTTACCTTCCCTTCTATTTCCCATGATTTCCAGCTTTTATGTGTGTTTGGGTGCCCACACTGTGCTTCTGCCATTTGTTTGCAAAATATCTCGTAGGCTGAAGCTACTGTGGTGGAAATGATTAATGACCCCAATGCGTGCAATGCCTAATTAGACCTGGAACTCGTGCCTTATCTTCTCACAGGCAGCCAAAAATCTCCAAGGGACTTGAATCATGATGGTTGCGGTGCATTTTGATAAAACTTCAAAAATCAGTCCATATTAGAGAATTCCTGCTTTATAAGCAGCTGCTCATTCTTGATTCCCTCCATTTTTGACATTCTTGTAAATTTAAATTCATTTGTTGCACAGGGGCTTGAAAGAACAGCACATTGAGCTGCTCCAGTGCTCTGTTACAATGTTTTCCCACAATAAGAGGGCATGAAAACATCCAGCTATCTGCTGGAAAATGTACTAATTATTTTCTGAGTGGTGAAAGGTCACAGCCGACAAAGCAAGGGAAAGACAAGTGAGATCCACATAGCTCTGCATTGGAATTACACCTAGGGAGGGAAAATAATAGTTATTATTACAACCTATAAAAGCAATGGTAAAGGTTTTCTAAAAGCATGTTGTCAAACAAGAAATTTAAGACTTATTTTATGTCAAGACCAGGAAGAACTGCCCATAGAAACAGAGTTATGTGACTAGCAAAGAATAGGAACATTTTATTTTCAAATTCATACAGCAAACTTTGATCATCGTGCAGGAAATACCCCAGACTTGAGAAATCCTGCCACTGACCTCGAAGGTAGAATAAAACTAAGGGAAAAGGGGAAATAACTCACCAATTTTTTAATTAGTATTATGCCAAGACTTTTAAGAGTTTGAATTCCAAACATGTGTTCTAAGAAAGGAAAACATTTTCTTTCATCAAACAGCCCTGGGGGTTCACTGCCTTTTTCTCCCTCTCAACCCTCCCTGAGAGGTGTTCTTATTTCTTGTCTCTTGCATGTATGTGTAAAAATACAAAGTCATTTGTAAGGAGTTCACTTAATTCCTTACTCTTAGCTCACATTTGTTACACATTTTGTTTGGCAGAAGGGAAGGGAAGAGTGTGCTCCAGCCAGGGAATGCTGCTGTCCACTGAAAAGTGCATTTGGATGGAGGACCTCTTTTTCATGGATGGATTGTGGCTTTTGGCAGCAGAGGTGGCAGGAAGCAGTTGCCATAACTACTATACCATTAAAAAAAAAAAAAAAAAGGCTTTAAGTAAAGAGCCTTTTTTGAAATGATGGTTTTATTACCGATCCTGGTAGAATCCATCAGTTCAATATGATGGGTGGCAGGATCCTGAATGTGGTCTCTTGAGTGCTCAGGATATGCTTTTAGGGCTAAATTCAGGCTTTGGCTTGTATGGTACATAGAAGAGGAAAATACACAGACAGCCAGAGAGCTGAACATAATCTGCCTTGCGTGGGATTTCAGGTTTTGGCTGGAACCACGCTCTGGTGTTAAATAGCAGAGTAAAAAAAGAGTATGTTTTTCACAGGCTTTAAGGATGGGATTTACAAATTCGCTGGAATAATTTAGAAATGAAAGTTATATTGTACATGTAAATCTAATTGTAGACATAATTTAGTATTTATCTCTATTCAAGTGACAGATACTATGCAGATAAAAAGCCCAGATATAGTTGATAAACAGTGCAAACAACTGGAGTAGAACCCAGGGATGGTTTTTACTGGGTCAAACCCAGCTGAAGCCTTTTCATCCTCAGCATTACACCACACATTATTGTCCCTGGCAAATTACTCTGGCACTATTTGCGTGCTGTTGGAATCCAAAAACATTTCACACTGCTAAAATAACCTCTGTCTGTTGCCGTATAGACACCAATGTAGTTTTTGTGGTCCTCCAGCTACTTCCCTGCAGTGCTTTGAGCTGTGTCCCAAATGATGTACTCACAGGACCAAGTCAGGTGAATTGGCCTCACACCCCTGCTCAAGGACTGGCTCCCAGGCAGGATTTATCCCTTCATCCTCACAAATTCTTGGGGTCAGTACCTACATTGTCCCTCAAGATGCCTCTGCAACCCATGGTCATGGTGCACCTTCAGCTGGGACTCTGACCCTGGTTAAAGGCTTTCTCCTCTAACCAAGAGCCCTTGGGGTTAATCTTGTTAACCGAGCTGATGCCTAATTCTTGTGTTTCTGAGGTGCATCTTCCTGGCCTGAGCAGTTGTACAAAGAAATTCTGTTTTCCCTGCTTTGGTCTGAAAGTCAGTATTACATTCAGAGGTACCTTAGGAGTGACTGACTCAGTCCCACCCCTTTGTGAGTTGTAATGCACATAGCAGCTACCATTGCTTCCATGCAGGAGCAGGAGCCTCCTGGAATATCTAATTAAATAAATCAAATGGGCTTTAAAAAGGCCTAAAATGATAAACCCATCTGGGCTGCAGCCTTCAGTTTTTTTAGTAACAATATCCACATTCTCATTAAAAAATGGGCTATGAATTCTTCAGGTACTGCTTCTAATGGTAATCCATATTTATCCTATTGGAATAAAAAAATTTTTGTTCCTTATATTTATCTGTTAAGTTTAACCTTGTATGAAATTATCCTAGACCGTCTGGGCTCCCATCTTAGTTACTTCTCCCTCCTTGCTGTATCTAATTGAAAATTAAAGCATTTTTTCCTCTAAAGCTGCTCCATTCTCTTACTTTAACTGTTCTGCTTTATATTTTAAAGCTTACCCCAAGATACTGAGTTCTGTTAGATCTAAATTAACTGCCTGAGTCTTCCAGAGTTTTTGGATGCTGCCTGGTTATGGCTTATATCCAGATTCAAGAGAGAGGAGATACAGCTCATAGATACTGTTCCTTCTTGGAGTTTTCTCCTTCTTTTTCTCTTTTGTAGTTGTAAAGAAAAAAAACTACATCTCCTAATTTTTTTTTCCTGATGTGTTTCTCTTTCCTAATCTACTTGGTATTAGACATCCTCTTTTCATATTTCTAGAAACCTGACCAGCTCTGAAAGCAAACCAGGTGATGATTTAAATACATGTTCTGAATGCAGCCAAAGGAAATGGCTCCAGGGTAGAAGATGTGGGCTCTGGGGAAGAGGAGCCTGAGACTGGAGCCATACTGGGAAAACGTTGAGCAGGCTGAGGCAGGCATAGACCTTCTAGAGGCAAAGCTGTTCCACAGCAACATCACAACTTGCCTTAGGTTCTGGCTTCATCTCTGCCTGGCCTATTTTGGAGTAAAAATAGCCAAAAATGCACAACAAACTTATCCCAAAATACTAAATGCTCTGATGGACAGGGAAGCAAAGCATCCTTCAGTTCTTTCTTATGTCCTCTGAAGGAAAAGTTCTCCATATAGAATTCTTCAGCGTTTGATTTGATCCTGACAAAGGGGTGGTGGTGTGATGGAGATTTTTTATTCCTTATGTGCATGGACAGGCTGAGGTTTCCACAGCCAGGTCCTGCCACTTCCCTTCTCCCTTTGAAACCAAGCTGAGGAGCATTACAGCGTGCCTGTGCAGCCAAGAGTGCCTGTGTATTTTGGCATCTGAATGCCAGACTGGTTGGTAATTTCCCCTTAAATCCTTTCATAGCTCAAATTCCTGTCGAAACAACCTCTATCTCTGGTTTGCCGTACGGAGCCTGTCTGGGCTCTGCCTCTCGGGTCACTCCTCACAAGCAATGCCATTGCATGTTGCTTTGCTTCCTCTGTGTGCAGGGTGTATTTAAAATGAAATATTGGCCCCAAACCCCGCTCTGGATGGCTGTCAGATCTTAGCATGCCACATAAATATCAGTGAGAAAACATTCCTCCCAGCCCACACAGAATGCACCCAGCGCTGTTTGTTCTGGACAAAACCCGGCCTAGCGCAGCGAGGCCTTCGGCAAAGGCCTGCTTCCAGTGGGCAGGGCCTTGCCTCAAATCGACCACTTTAAAGTGCTCTCGGAAAGTTTCCAGTGTAATTTGTGTTCCCCTTTAGTTACAGACCACCTTTACTAGGTAACGAAGCCTGTTTTTTGGGCAGCTGCCATCTCAGCCCTTGCATGGGTGGCCTGCTGCCAGCTCTCAACTGTTTCAAGATGTGAGTTCCCCGATGCTCTGGGGCACGGCAGGACCGTCCTGGTCGTGATTGTGATGCTCCTCTCTGGTACCAACCTGGCTTTACAGGGTTGCTTTCCAATGGGCCTCTCTGCTGCGTTGCCAGTCGGGTGCAATTTGCACAATTTCCCCCCCCAAAATGTAGTTGATGTGCACTAACACATGTGTATGGACCTTACGTGGTTAAGTAGGGCAGAATTCACATCTGCAAACCTCACCAGGGCATTTGGCCTTAGATCATGAGCAAAATGTTCCATGGGCATGGGATGCATCCCATCGGGAGAGGGCATAGCACCTGCTACCCAGCAGCTTAAAGCTTAAAAGGAGTAAGGGCCTTACACCCTTCTTTCTCCCACACCTACATGTTCCAGAATTTCATCCAAATTCCCTGTCTCACTGTATTTCTTTAGCAACACTTGGAGCAGTCAGACTACAGTGGCAATGGCCAAAATGGTTGTTTTAATAACCTCAGCCTTAGATTGCTACAACAAAGCCTTCTTGAGCAGCTGCTTGAGAAAATGTCTGTGAGTTTTCACTTAGATGTGGGTTTTTTCCCCCAAAATAATCAAGGGAAAGCAAAGAGATTGCCGCCCTGGCCGTACAAGTGTGGAAAATAGTTTTTTTTCCTTGGCTTTTGTTAAATTATTTTTCCCACACATTTACTCTTCAACCCTGTCCTTGGGTCAGTTTAGAATGGCAAGTGGTCTAAGTATGATGAATTTATTGCTTCAAACCTCACAGAGCACAGTAGAGTGAGGTAACAGCATAAGCAATGTGGAAAGACTTGCACATTTTTCAGTTTGATTACTGGATGTGCTCGGAGGTTTCCAAAACTTATGTTGGTTGGGTTTTTTTTGTTTGTTTTTTCTTTTTTCTTTAAAAAAAGTGGATTGGTTTGGCTAGAAGATTGAAACTGGATTAAATCCATCTTGCATCCCCACCTAAAAATGAGATTTGGGTCTACAAGTTGAGAATCTTGGGAATAACAATCTCCCTCCTCATATGTAATTACGGATAGTTTCTGAGGAGGTGAAATATCACAATATGATGAGATGGAAAATGCATTAAGAGAGAATGAGTTCATCTTCCTGATACAGAACAGTCCCTGCACAGTAATGGGATTATGGCAGCGCTGGACATTTGGGAAAGTCTGTAATGCTGTGTCTGCTCCATTTGATTTGTACACCAATGGATTTCCCTTGCCAGTAATGGCTTTCTCTGAGCTACTGCAGACTCTAAAGCGGGAAATAAAAATGGAATTTGGGGAAGATGGGACCTGCCACGATCACAAAGACATTGCAGCTTGTTATGCAAAGCTTTGGAGGAGGCACTGATGTATCCCCATGGGGATACTTTTTTGGGAAGAGCTTGGGCCCCTCTATAGGTACTGACAGCTCTGTAAAGCTGCACTGCCATTGTTTAACAGCCTGGAAAGAAAAGCTGTTCCTAGGCACAAATAAACTTTTTGTAAATAAGAACCACTTCCATTCACAATTTCTACAACAAAAGAAAGCAAAAGCTCCAAGTTAATAAAAGGCAAAATCCCAAATTCATAAAGATGCTAGCAATCAATGGATTAGACACACACATGAGGTAAGATTTAGCCAGGATGAGTTTGCTTTTCCTTTTGGGAAGAAAATCTTTTTGCAAAGCATCATTTTTTGGGGACAAGAAAAACTCTCAGCTTAGTGTTGTGGAATGTGAAAGGATAACCGAGAAATCAGCATGGAAAATGAATTACAGGGTTCTATTAGAAAAGTAAATAGTTTTAATACTGACTTTGAAGAGCCACACTTCAACTGGAGTGTGTCTGCAGCTCTGTCTCCTCAAAAAACCTGTCCCCTTTCTGTGCCACCACCTCAGCACACAGAGTGCTCCAACATCACTTCTGGCAGGTCTTCACTGCTCTGAGATTGGTTTAGATGGATAATTATGCATCTTACAACAAACACCACCTTCTGTACCTTTCCTGCTCTTTCACGACTCCCCAAAACACTTTAGAACTCCACCCCATCACAACTAAAATGCAGTGTTCACATATAGAAGGAGTATTTATGCCTTAAATTTATGCACAAACTCTTTATGCTCATCTGCCTGCAGTGGGGCACAAACAGCAAACAGAGGCCCCCAAATATACCATATAAACAAATATTTTGGACCTATGATACAGTTTGTATTTATTACTTTTACTGAAATCACAGAGCCAAGCGTTTTGAGATTACAACTGGTAAATTATACATATGTAGTAGTTTACAAAACAAAATATTGGCCTTCCATATGTCATAGTACAGTGTAGACCTTGCACAGTTGAGTTCAAATGAATTTATATTTTGTGTAACATATTTTTAGGATGTAAACTGGCTGACACAGTAGTGCTCTAAAAATGTTAACTCCCTCTGATTAGACACAGACTAGGATGAAAAATAAATTTTGTGACACATCTTGGTTTCTCAAAGGGTACTGGTATTTCAGCCAGGTGACAAAGTGACTTGCCAGAATATGCTGACATCAACAGCGCATAAAGAGGCACATGAAGTAAACTAAGCAACCCCAAACTTTGTGCTTTCCCCTTGTCTTCCCTGCAATACCTCGTTCATTTTCTCTTATCTGATGCTAAGCAGATGACCTGGCAATAGAAGTGAAATTTATTGCTCTACAGAACAAATACCCTATCTCCAACTTACTTAATTCAGCACATTATTTCCTGTATCTGATGGGATTTGAACAATGCCTCTATGCCTAACTGTCACTATGTTTCATAAGATAAACTATTTGCAGATTTCACAGTTCACATGATAAATTGTGTAAACCAGTTACTATAAATAAAAACCTATGCTGTCACTTACAGTGGTGTAAGTCTGAAGCACTTCCTGCAGAGCCAAGTGATGCCATGAAGTAACTCTAAATTTACACAGGCATAACTAAACCCAGTGTAACATTTTTTCCCCTGTGAGTGGGAGGAGTGGAGACCCAAGTACTCACATACACAAGCACACACACAAAATCTGCACCTGCACTTAGCCACAGGTGTCTGAACATGGGCTATGCCAGGCTGGTGTTTGTGGTGAGGATTTTACTGTCCTTACACTGAGTCTGAGCCTCCTCTGACAACTTCCAGAGCAAAAGATGCTGTGAGTTTTGTCCTGTGACTCACAGAGCGCAGAGCAGTGGGATGGTGTTGGAATGTTTGGTGTGGTGTGGGGAGAAGTTCTTACACCACTCACCTGTGTTTGGGGCTTTTCAAATTTTATCAATGAAAATTTGCGCTTGTGGTTAAACCTTCCAAGCCCCAAAGCACCTTTTAAGGGTGCCAGCTGAGGACCCAATAATCTCTCTTTAAGAGTAATTGCTGGTGCATGTGATAAACCAGAAATACCTGCATTTGCAATGTTATTTGAAACAAGAATTGACTAGCTTTACTATATCAGTTAGTTTCAGGGCACCCATGGAAAAAAAACCTTTGAAAATGCTGCACATGCAAGTATGAATGCAGTGTGGCACTCCAGCAGCTCTATAAAAATGAATCACTTCATGAAAAAAAGGAACAAACCCCTCCAAACCAAGCAACACTTTTTTTCCCCTGGAAAAATTGCAGTCTGTGCTCAGAGAATCTCATTTTGCCTTTTGCCATAGGCTTCATCTTCCTCAACAGCATGGCAGGAGGAGAAACATTCACCTGATCATACTGCTGAAAGCCCACAGTTAATGATCCATCTTTCAAACCGTGTTCAAAGCCTGCCCTTAAGATCATCAAAGCCCAGGCTTGTACTCCCTGGGGTTTTGGATTGGGCCTTGAGTGAGGAAGCATCACTCACTGGCCATCCCTAATTTCTCTCAAGCCTCATAGCTGACTCTGGCCTTGGGCAGTGCCTGGGTGGCAGAAGAGAGGCTGAGCTGGAATTTAACTCAGGTGAACATGGGCACTGGGGAGCAAGGTTTTCCAAACTTCCAGCAGTCTGGAATTGTTTATGTGCAGCCTGTGGTACTGCCCTTGCAAAGCCATCTGCATTGGTAAATGAACTGACTGCAGAAAAGCTGAAGGTTTGTCCACATCACATTTTCCCCCTCACACTGCACTCTATTCTAGTTCCCTTAAGAGCTGCAGTAGTTGAACTGGATGAAAAGTGGAAGCAAACAGGTATTATTCTCATGGAAACATGCTTTGCTGGTTTTTTGCATCTAACTTTGCCTGATGTGGGGCAAAGAGCTGAAATACAATGAAGTAAAACACTGAAAAGCCTTCCAAGTTGGGCTTTTGCCTTTTTATAGCATATATACATATTTATATATGTATATAAACAGTGATAACACAGAAAAAGCAGCTTTTTAATGGTTCAGTCCTTATAAACCAAATCATATGTTGTTTCAGCTATTTTATAAAGAGACACCCAGGAGCTTTCTCTTTAGTGTTGTCACTTAAACATGGGAAGCTGCATGAGAGAAGATTTGACAACTCAGAGGAACTTCATTCCCATGGAGAGGACTCCCAGTTACTGAAAGTCTGCTACAACTAAAGCAAGGGGTAGGATCAGCTTTGAGGGTCAATCATTGAGGCCTCCAGGATGAACTGCACGTGCCTTTGAGACACAAATCTGACTCATTCAGGAGCCCTTACAGGGCTTTTTTAGGTCCACAGACCTTTGTGACTTGCTTGTTGAGAGCTTTTTGAAATGTACCAAGGAGCTTGGAGCACGAGGTGTCATCGAATTAAAAAGCTTCAACTTCTCTAAGGAAAAGATGGCAGCAGAAAAAGAACATACATCTATACATGTGTATACACATATACTCGTGTTCCATGCAGAAAGTCCTCTAAATAAAACCATACAAAAAACGACCAGTGCCATATATTATGTAAACTCACAAGGCGTACTTCCAACACAAATCCAAAGCATAAATTAAAAGAGAGCCAGAAAGAGAGACAGAGATGATAGCAAAACATTTTAAATATAGAATTTGCACAATTGGTATTTTGTTAAATAAGAATAAATAAATTCATTACATCCGTTCACATACCAGTTGTAAAAACAATAAATTATTTTATTTTTTTCAGTGCTGTGTTGCCTTTTTGTTTTTTTTTAAACAGTTGTTATTAATCCACAAGATTTTTCCCTCTTCCCCTTGTGATAAAACTGTTTCCACAGGAGGGCAGCTAAACTTAATTTCTTGTACACAGTCAAACCAAAGATGCCAGGCTTTTCCCTAATGAGAATATCCTACTTGAAACACAGATGCTGTAAACCCCACTGATACTCAGGGGTCCAAATTCACCTAAGGGCACTGGAAGTGTGTCCCAAAGTCAATGTGAATTTAACACTGAGATTGTTCCTGGCTGTGCTAAGAGCAGAATTACAGGTTTCCATCCCTCGGTGCATTTCCTGAATCCAGCTGTGCAACACTGAAATGTAAACAATGGTGTCACAGTGTGAGTGACACAGAATTCAGCTGAGAACAGACCTTGCACCAATTCTTTATTCATCAGGTACATGGGACAGCCATGAGTGGCACAGGCAAGGTTTGGAACTGGAGTCTGATTTAGGAACACCTGAAAAACAAATCTTAACTTACCCTTTATCTTACACTTTCAGGGCCCTGCCTTGGTCTGTCCCCTTTGCCCCCTCACATCTTTGCTTGCGTTAAATCGTTTCATGGCTACACTGGTGGAAAAAGTCACTGCAATGGTTTGTTCCCATATTTATTTCTAAGTAAACTCTTTCATTTTTAAAAGATACTCCTGATCTAAGGAAGCTTTGAATTTATACCCACATATGGCATGCCTAGATAGCATCCAGAAGCTTTACTCAGCTTGCTGAATATATAATAAATTATGACCACGATGCAAACACAAATACTCGCACGTTCTGTCTCTATTATGACAGAACACAAATATCACTTAATGCAGCAGCTGTATGCTGAGACAAGTGTTAAGTCTGTGCTGAGACACATTAAGTCTCCTGATTTTTCCTCTCATGATGGTTTCTATTTGTTATGGACTTTTTGGAGTTTCTAGGATGTGTAATACATATATAAGCATCAAAATTAGATTACTTGAAAGGAAAAATAAGGCATTCCAAAGTGATCCTATTTTAACAGGCAGAGGGGCATAAATGTTTACTTTCCAGCACTCTGCAAATACTCTGAGCCTTGATCTCAGTTCTTAGGTTGGGATCAAGATTAAATGGGGAGTATTCCCCAAGATCCACAGTTTTGCACAGGGACTACTCCTGAACAGAAGGCCACACCATTTTTGAAAGCTGATTAATGACATTTGTTGGCAAGCTATTTAACAGAGGAGGAGGCCCTGCCCTTGGTACTGTTTATTTAAAACAGGGTAAAAACCAGATCCATCTCCAGATTTCACACTTGTAGATGTAGCAACTCTATGCTGTTTTGAAATCATCACATGATTTTTGAGAGTTCACACAAACATGCCACAGTTGCAAAAACATGTTTGTGTCAGCCTGGAGTCAGACCTGCCCTTCTTGCTCCACACTCCAGCAAGTTTTCCCTGCTGATTTCATGCCTGGGATTTTCAGAAGAGCCTGAGGTGTTTCAGTGCTCAAGTACCACTGACTTACAGCTGAGCCTTGTCTGAAAATCCTCCTGTGGTCTCCTGCTCTCCTGGGTGGATGAACAAAGGAGTAAAAGGTGGGGTTCTACTTTGATTGGTGTTTTTTTACCATTTCTTTTGGTACCTGTTATCTCAGGGTCTAATTCAAAGCCTGCTGATATTAAAGAGAGCCATTTTAACAGGGGTGCTCCCAGGCCTCCACCTGCACAAAGTGAAATGCCCATCCTCACTCACAGAACTTCCACAAGACAATAACGGGATTCAGGAATTGCTGCCAAGGAAAATTGTTACCAGCTACTGCCTGTGCTGTGGAAACAGTCTTATTGATATTGGACAAGTCCTCCACATCCTGATGTGGTTTGACTTCCTAGTGACCCCTCTGCCTCCCCAATGTGGTAGATATACAAAACATGAATGCCTTCTATAGCTTTAAAAAAACCCCAAAACACACACAAAACAAACAAAAAAAAAAGACAAATAGTTACAAACTTTTGCTGGTAAGATGAATACCAGAGTTAGACATGATGGACAAAACAGTGATAAAATATTAACTGCTTGCTGTGTTTTTTTGACCTTTATAGCCTCTTGAAAACATGTAGGTACATTACACATTGTTAGGTTCAAGGTGGAAGCCATAGAGAAAATAACAGAGAAAGCAGCTGAACACAGCCTCAGAACATCTGAGTTAGAAGACACTTGATTACCTCACCTGTAATTTTTGGTTCTCTAACTAGTTTTATACAAAACACAGTATGCCTTTGTTTCATGGAGAGGAGCAGCTCGAGCAGCTGTTGTTCAGTGACAGCAAGGACCCCAGGCTGTGACACAGCTAGAACCAGGGACATTTACAAGCACAGTGTACACAAACTCCTCCTGGCAGCCAACTCCTCCTTCGGTGCATGCCCGACACACACGTGGGGAGGAGCTGCTGATGCTCCTGCTCTTGGAGCTATGTGGGGTTCCCTGCTCTGCAAGCTGCTGCAAGGCTCCTCCTGAGAATTTCTGGGTGGAAACACAGGATTTGTCAGAGATTAATGATATGCTGTCAGGAAATTCCTACCACGAAAACGTATTTCCTTTTGTCAAAACCAAAAGGTATCACTTTTAAAACCAGCAGCAAGCTCTTCATTTTCCAGTAAAACATCTGTGGCCCTTTCTGAAGGATGGACCATGTCCACAAGGGCTGCAGATATACTTTGGTCAATCATTTTGCCTATGTAGTTTGTCTTTTGATTTCTTTAATAGAAGGAAGTGATAGAAAGTGATATACCAAATGAAAGATATTTACAAAACAGTATAAAATAAGCTACTGTGGGATCATGGGGACGTGTGACGTTTCCTAAGGACATACTGCATTAGAGGTAGGTGAAAAAGGGGAGATGATTCTGTAACCTTCAAATATCCCAGGATCCTCCATTCACTAGATTTTCTTCTTTTGCATTATTTTATTTTACATTTTTGCAGACACAGAGGGCTTATAACAACTTTAATGCTTACTTTCTTTGACATATTAAGACCACCCTACTATTATTTAAAGCAGTGCACATCTTCATTTGGTCCAAATAGGCAGATTCTGCCCATAATTAGAGGCTGAATGCAAGTACATTGAAGCCTCTGCTTCTCTCTGTCTGGGCAGACCTGTCCACCAGTATGTAACAATGGCTTACTCAAACCTCTTAGAAAGAAGGTCACCACCACAGGTTAGCACTTTTTCAGCAAACACTGTTTGAACGCTGAGGGTCTCTGGGAGAGCAGACATCCCTTGGCCAGTTTCCCGTGCCCATCCTTGCACTGGACAGTCCTGGTGTGCCAGCCCGTGTCGCACGTTCGAGAGCAGGAGAGCCAGGGCCCCGTCACCCAGCGGGGCTGCGCGGCCGGCGCAGTCACTTTGCTGCCGCCACCGCTGCTGGGGACAGAGTTTGCCAGCTGTCCCTGCTTCTTTGGCACGAAGAAGCTGTAGCGCACGTCCACGGGCTGCGTGGGGTCGGTGGCCAGGATCTGCACGATCAGGATCTCCTTGGTGGCCGAGTGGCCCATGGCGTGCAGGAAATCGTCCTTGTGGCTCCAGCCGCTGTAGTTCATGACGGTGCCGTTGATGTCAATGATGGTTTCCGAGGTGGAGATCATGTATTTCCCATTGACCAGGTACTCCCCGCTCTTCTTCTTCAGGGCCAGGTAGGCCGTGAACCTGCTCTGGTCCTTGCTCTTGAACTGCCGCACTTTGATGTGCGTCGCCCCTTCCGGGATCTTCACCACGTCCGTGTAGCCCTTGCTGAGGGAAGGGAAAGAAGGAAGAGTCTCACTGCAACGCCTCACAAAGTCACTGGCACAACACAGAATCACACAATCAACTAGGCTGGAACAGACCTTTGAGTCCAACCTAGGGTCAACAACATCTTGCTTCATTTCAGTTCAGGCCACCTGGATTTTCCCTAAGATTAATTTAACCAGGTTCTGCTCTTGGCCTACTGTGTTGTTCTTCGTGTTCTCCAAGAAATTCCTACTGCACTTCTTGCAGATTGCTTAATCTTTAGCTTTAGGGACGGTCTGACGTGGGTCAGATACCAGAGGAATGAAAAATAACAGATAGCTTATAGATTTCAGCAAAGGGTGGGAGATATGAAATACGATGCACGCGCTGCCTGCCAAGGAAAAGATAATGAGATATGCATTGGTTACAGCTGTTTCTTGCTGTCTTTGCTATAATGATGATTAAGGAAAGCACGAGCAGCAGAACAGCTGGGTAGAGGCACCTTGGGAACATTTAAAAATAATCTTGATCACTGAGAAAAAATTTGTTTACTTTGAAATTCATAAAGCCAAAGATTAATTGTCAAGTGTCTAATAAGAGGGGCACCCAACAGCTTCATTTGTACCATCACAGAGTTCTCTACTGCTTATGAGGTATCTTAACTGGGATTTAGAAAAAGAGATTAAACTCTTTTACCAAAAGTGACAAGCATTCAAAACCTGCAAGTGTGCTGGAATTTATCACTATCTCAAGTATGTTATTTTAACTTTACTGATATATAGAAGAAAATCTAAAGGCTTTACATAGCTATAAGCTACCAGCCAGACTTTGGAGATGTGTTTTCGTTCCTAAGCCCGTGACAAAGCCATCCTGCAAGTACCTTATATCTGAAAGGTTTAATGAAAAAATAAATTAAAAATACATGAAAGTGATGGCATCTCCTTTGGGATTGTTTAAAGTACAGACTGCTAATTCTGAGAACTTTTGGCTGCACAAGTAGAGACTGCACATATTACAAATGAAACATTTGTGCTGCTCCCCTGCTGTTTCCAGCAGTTATGGGACAATGACTTAAGGCTTTAGCACCTCCATAAAGCTGGAGGAATATGGTGCGAACCCAGGCTGGGGACTGCCCTACAGCACTGCACAAATATTTTTACACAACAATTGCCAGAATAACTCAGTGCAAACATGTCATTAAAGTTACAAAATCATTTGTTCAAAACCTACAAGCAGTCCTGGAGAATTTAAGTTGTCTGCACAAAGAGCTGTAATGCTCCATGTGCACAGAGAAGCATGTGCAACATTAATTCTCCTCTTTCCCAACTTCTGATAATTTGGCTTTACAGCTTTTTAACAAAAAATCTTAGGAAGCAGATTTTCTGTTTTGCGTGCTTTAAAAGAAAAAAAAGTAAGTACAAAAAAAAGTTGTTATGGCAATTTTCTGCAATGGGAAATATTAGTTTTGCCTGGTGCACTTAAATTTCCCTGTATATTTAATATAAGGATTGCTAAAGTTTATAGTGGACAGCAACAAGGGAGCTGCCATTTTTCAGTGGAGGAAAGACAATTTTCCTACCAGCACTGCCCTTTCATACAAAACTGTAACAACAGTTTACAGACAATTAAGATTTCACTATTTTAATTGGGGGTTTATTTTAACATCAATTACTTGCAGAGAAGAATCGCCTCAAACAACTTTTCCAGTAAAAATAAATCAGCAGTCCAAATTCCAATCAAAATCATATTAGAATATAATTTTACCCTCTGGCCAGTCTCATGACAGTTAAAGGCATTATTTGAGGAGTAAGATGGTAACTTCACAGGGATAATTATAAAAAAATTCTCCATTTCCAAGTGACTATTATACAAATTTGGCCTCCCTGAAAGTCATGGAGCCCCTGTAACACTTTTCCTGAAGCTTGATTATTACTGAATCACATGAAATCCATCTCCCACTGTCATCTTCATTTAGACATCCCAGACATTCCAATATTTACAAATTGGAAAAGGTTTGGTTTATATAATTACTAATTTGGATGGAAAGCCATTCTTTTTGGCAGAGGTGTTTTTGGCATGGTTAGGTGAGCAATCATTGGTTTACCAGGATGAAGATTAGTTATGTTTATTTTTAGAATAAATTCACTCTCAAAGCCATTTCTGACTGCTATTAATCAGTCTGCTAAAATGTCTAGAAATAAAAGATCATTTCAGGAGTCAGATTTCAACTTCTGGTAGCTTTCAATATGCCATGTAAGAATTTGGAAGATATAAAACAAAATCAAGTTTATATATAAAAGATGTTTAATGCAGTCACTGATTCTGAGAAGAAATCGTCAACTAAAAGTTTCTATGTGTAGATCAGTCCTTTGAGACCTTGGAATTTGTATAAATGATGATTGAAAATCCCAGTTTTTCCATGAATCTTAAGAATTGAAGAGGGAAAAAAATTAGTTCAGACAGAAAGTACTTACTTGAGATTGGTCTATCAGTACTGCCCCCAGTGTGGTGAGGGAAAACCATGGCAGCAGTTCCTTTTATTTTACTTGTATTAAGTTTTATTACAGTTAAAAGGTGAACTCTGTCAGAAAAATAGCTCATGGATAACTGCTATAAATATTTTGGCTTTAAAATATCCATCTGGAGATTGATATTATGCCAATGGACATGAAGGGATATAGTCATGAGTAAGCCTATGATATTTCTGATATCTCATCTATTTACCTGAACTGCACACATACTCAGCATTGGGAAAAGGTAATTTTAGGGTATACTCTCTCAGCTGTTAAGGAAGGTGTTTCCAGCTGCCTGCTTCTCTCTACTACTTATACAAGGAATGTGTGTCACACGATCAGGTGGGATGTCCTCAGAGTCACTCAAAATAGATGAGATGAAAAGCATGCTCAGGGTGTAATGTGCTAATGCAGCAACAAGTGGGAAATGCAAAATTTCAGAGATGCAGATAATTCTGATCCCAACAACTTTCTGATACACTCCTCTCTTTCTGTGTCCTCTAGGAACCAGAATCCATCTGACACATCAAGATTTGCAAGTGGCATGAGTTGCTATGCCTTATTCCTGTTGATGCTCACCTGCATCACTGGCACTTTGGGTCAGAAATGAGCTGGGTGCAGGGTTTTGCCAGTTGATGCTTTGCCAGTTTCAGGGTAATGCTAAGAGCCAGCTGCACACATCTGGACAGTGCAATAATCTACAGGAAATGTGGTTTTTTCCCCACATGAAAGCAAATTGCATTTAGAGACAGAAAGCAAGCAGCACATGGCAGAGTTATTATTTCCACAACAAGATGCATTTACTATTGAGATCAGTACCTCTTTTTGGTGAAGGTTCCCATGACTTTTGTGCAGCTGGAGTTGTCTCCTCCACACACCCCACACTTGTCGTACTGGAGCTTGGATCCGATGATCCCGTCACAGCCCGTTCGGATGCACTTCCCTCGGACACAGACTGAGTTGCTGTAGGGTCGACACTCCGTGCCATCAGTGACCTGGGCAAGCAAATAAAACTTGGTTCAAACTCACACAGAAATTTGCCTTTTTGGATGCACCTGGCAAAACCCAGTTCCTTATTTAAGTCAGCAACTCAGAGCAGGTCACCTTCCCTGACAGACCAGACTGAGCTTCTCTAACACTGCTGGCACAAAAGCAGATTCAATTTAGCAAAAGGACAAAAGCAAGAAGAGAAAAGTTTCAGTTTGGATTGCATCTGATAGAAGTGACCACAAGTCACATCTCTACTACCTGGCTAATTATCCCATATTAATTGTTTCTGTAAGAGTTACTCTGGACTCCTTAAACATAGTTCAGGGTTTGACTTATTCTTTTCTCCTAAGACTCTTTCTCCTCCAGAAAACCCCAGAATGACAGAAAACTCCAGGCAGAAACCCCTTTATCCACTCCTGTAAACAAACTAGTGCAGAGAGGCTACTATTTGTCATGCATTCACATACTGAGATTTGGAAAAACTTCTCTCATTTTAGAGGGTGGTTCTGGCCCTAATGTACAACCACTGGATCGAACCATGAAATCCAATCACAGTTAAATTTTCAATCATACGACGAACTTCTTTTCCCTGGTTGTAGAGAAAGATTTCTAAAATATGGGACACTTTTGACCTGGAGCATGAAACCCTGTCTGGAGCTGCCATTACCTTCTGAGAAAATACCACATAATAGCCAGTTCCTTTGGCTCGGCAGGTGAGCTTGCAGACGTCTCCAGGCAGTACTCCAGCATACTTGGGGACCCATTCCACAAAAGTCTTGACTCCCTTTGCATCAGACTGATAGCCATTCCTTGCTTCACACTGCTCTTGTCGGAAGGATTTAGCTGTGGAATTATTCACATCATTAGTGGCTATTTCAGACCATGCTGCAAATACCATTATGTCCATCTATTATTCCGATTTCTTTCCTACATCATTTTTAAGTTATGTCACACCACTTCTTCACTTAGAACTGGCCTTCCAATGCCTCTACTGTTTTAGCTTGGAAATCTCCCCATGGCATAACAAGCATTAAAGGTTCTAAAGTTTGCGTTATGTTTCATTTTAGAGGACTGACTTTTTTCGCTTAGGCGTCCTTTCTCTATGGTGTCCAGGGCGAGGTGTGGGTGAAGAATTAGGATACTGTACTAATGCTGAATGTCTTGCCTTGGTAAATACATTTCGGGGAGGCTACAGTAGGCCTTTGCTGAGTGGTTTCAGGGCAGACAATCAGTATTCCGTGTCTGTGAAGAGAGGGCTGGAGCAGGAGGGCACTCACCGTTGGTGGGGCAGGGAGTGACGTTGCAGGAGCGGTAGATGGCCCTCTTGCCCGTGCAGTATCTCCCGTTGTTCCTGGGGGCTGGGTTGTTGCAGTGACGATAGGCAAACTGAACTCCCCCCCCACAGGTACGGGAGCACTGTCCCCAGGGTCCCCAGGACCCCCAGTTGCCATGGCTTGAAGCCTGAAAAACACACGAACAGTGGGAGGTGAGTTCATCATCCAAGCACGAACGGAGTTCTTACATCTCAAAGTCACTGCTAATGCTTTCCTCAATTGAAGGCAATTCCTTGGCCATTTTATCAGGGATAACAGGTCTTAGGAACATTCCTTCGCCCAGAAGAGTTAATTTCTATCTTTTATTTGCACACTGATGACACCTCATTTGCACTGTGGGTGCAAAGGCAATACTGGGCCTTGCTCTGCACAGCTGCCCTAAGCCTCTTCATGGAACATACCCACAGTCTCCTATTTTTTGCTATTCCTACCAAAAAGACCCCTTAAACTGGCTCCAAGGGGTTCAGCTCCTAGAATATATCAATGCTGCTAATCTGAGATTAATTAAATCCAACTATTGTGATGCATAGGCATTGTTTGGAATTTCTGGCAAGAGGTGGAGTTGTTAACTCTGCTGCACTGGATACAGTATTGCATTATCATGTAGAAGTATATAAATCCATTAAAAAGGGTATAGAAATCCATTTTAAAAGGGTGTTATAAAGGCTGTAGTTCGATTTGAAAGGCTCCCATAGTTTGCAAATATTTTCACAAAGCTCTACAAGTCTGCAGCTCTTCTGTGGGTGTAACAGAAGGGGCTACTGTCTACCAGGGAATTTAGAAGTATCTGAACTGTGCAGTTGACAGCTCTCATGAGCCTGGGGGCTATTCAGAAGTATAAAGTAGACAGGGGTTCTCTTGTCACTGAAAGCATAAACTTCTCTGCTCCAGAAATCATATTCTGGATTAACTTCATCTGTCTTTTTCTTCATTAGAATTAGGGCCCTGGGCCATTCAGATGTGGGCTGTAAATTAAATGTAGAGATGTCATTTATTTTGCATTCCATGGCCAAGAAGCCCCGAAAACTGATTTAGTGAATGGGCAAATCACCTCCTCTGAGAGGATGCTCCCAGTTTTCCAGGAATGAGGGCTTTCCTTAAAGAAGAAAATACACTTCCTGAACCTCAGCAGTATTTTTCCTACATCACTGACCCACAACACCCCAATTATGTGCTAAAAAAACAAGGCAGCTTTCAATCTGACTTCCACGCAGCCCATTTCACTCCCACAAAAATCAGCACCTCTGAGGGATCACCTTTTAGAATTCCCCTCAGGCTCACGGCCGGCAACTTACTGAGTAGTATTTCTTCTTGGTTTTGTCCACGCATTTCCCTTGGAGGCAGATCCTTCCTTTGCCACAGGGGGTGCCCTCGACGGCGGGCAGCTTCTTGGTGAGGCAGACCATCTGTCCCTGGCGCACCACGGCGCACCAGAGGCGGGAGCACACGTCCATGCCGGGGCACACCGTGTACTCGGCACCAAACGCCAGCTTGCACTGCCGGATGGCGTCATACGTCTGCCCCGGCAGCTCCTCGGGGCCCACGATGTGCTTCCTGGGCTGGTCCAGCAGGCAGTTCCCTAAAAGAGCAGGCCAAGATGTTGTTTACTCACTTATCTACTGTCATTTCCCAGATTTCTCTGCAGTGCTGCAAAGTCATTGGGGTGACAGCGAACCTCCTTCAAAGGATGGTGGCATGAAGGCTCTGAGGTGACACCAGGTTTTGCACGAGGTCAAACTGCTGTCACTGTGTTCTCATCCAGCTTTTGAGCTGCCTATTCCCACCCTGAGGTGTAAATGAGTTTTACCCAGGTCCTTTCGGCCTTTCAATCCTTTATGCAAGACTCAGAACACATTCCATGCTATTTATTGGTTTGTGATTTAAGGACTGAGCAAGACTCATGTAAGCAAGACTCAAAGTAATTTGAGTTTTAAATCAGGATGTCAGAAATGGTAAAGCTTCTAAAGGGATGCCAGAAAAATCAAAAAACACAGACTTGTAGCCAATGAGGCCAAAAAACCCAAACAAAACAGAACAAAAAAATAAAAAATTCTCCCAGGCCAAAGGAAAAATATAAGCTGCATATCAAAACTAATGCTAGCATTAAAGCTGGATTGGATTTTTCTTCTAAGGAATGATACTTGGCTGCATGTCCACAAGTTTGAAAAGGGCTATCCATTTTATACAGAAAACCATAAATAAGAGGCAGAAAAAATTGCATGAATGTAAAGATTAGTAGCTGTTTTAAGGTCTGCAGTGGTCAAGATTTGTCTGGCACACTCTAAAAATGAGAATTCCCATTTATGTTCTAGGTATCTTCTGATAGCTGTTTGTTTTACTATTGAAAACCTCACTTGTTGACATGCAGAACTATTTATTCAGTGTAACCTCTTTTACACTTCATGAAAGGGATATGTGGTCTGGGCAAGCTTCACTCATCCTCGGCCAAAATAACTCACCACAATTTACCTCACTTTGGAATCCACACCAGTGTTCTTCACTTGCATCATGGCTGAAAAAAGCCTATCTATAAAACCTGCACTATTTACACAAAATGGAATAGAATTTCAAGCTATGGCAGTGAATTTAAGCAAACCAAATACCCCATTTCTCAATAGCTTGAGTTTTCCTTCCAAAACACACTTACTGCAACTGTTCTTCTGTTCTTCTAAAGACTAATGCCAATTAGCCAAATTAGCCAAAAATTCTTTCTGCATGATGACTTGCAACCAAAAACTCTGTCTTGTTAAACTTGTTCTATTTGCTGACCCTGATTTACCCTAGCCTTATATTTAATCTGGATTATGCTGAATTTTTAATGCAGACAAGGTGTGCCAATGCTAGATGTCATGAAATAAAGATCATTTAAAGTACCCTGGGTTGTTGCAGTAGAAAATATTAGAGACATGACGAGGAGTGAGGAAGCACCTATCTTTTTTTCCTGGAGTTTCTGGACACAATTTGCAGAAATTTTGGCAAAAATACACTGTGTAAAAGTAAATAACAGTGGAAATGCTCCTTCATATTCCTTGTGAGGAGGGAGGAAGCCACTGGAATGTGAGGGCAGTGATGGGAAGGCTGTAGCATGTCAATGTTTAATTTATATCCTGCTTTTGTACCTACACTGAAGTTTATCAAACTCCCAAGCAGAGCTGTTATTCAGTATTTTAAAACATCATATGACCACTTCATTTCGATTGGAAATAAAAATTTAAAGAAAAAAGAAAGAAAAGTCTCATCCTTGCATATACTCATCTGTCAATCATTTCAGTTAAAAGCCATTCATATGTGAGTAACAAACAGATTTCACAAGCTTACACAGCAAATACAGCATTTTTGACCCTCCAGAACACAGGGGAAGGGATCCAAACTTCTCCTTAACAGAGGAAAGGTGTCTAATTTCTATAAAGCCAGGTGCTCCAGCTGATCTCACATGATAAATTCAAAACTGAAGATACGGAAGGCCCCTAAGGACTTCCCACAGGAAAAAACCATCTTTCTATGGGTAGACTGTAACAGTGTCTGTGTTTGGACAGGCTGCAATGAAGTGGGGTGTTTTTACCACCAGCTGGTCCAACCTCCTGCTTGTCATGGTCAGAAAGGACAGAGTGGGCCCCTGGCTGGGAGGGTAGGCAGGGCTTCCATTCACTGAGTTACATTTCAACATCCAGAGCATGTACATACTGCTATTCCTATTTTTTTTTGTCCTGGGCACCAAAGAACATCTTTGTGCCCTGGAATAGAGCAACATTGTTGGCTGATGACAGTGCTAATTAAGCCATCTCATTATCTTTCTCAATGCAACATGTAATATATCTTGGGTAAAAAAAAAGGCGGAACAAGATCTGTGCAGGAAGCAGATAAGCAGGATATAAATTAATTAAAATACAAACAGTCCTTGTTGCAGGTTGCACAAAGCACTGGGACTGAACACAGCCAGTCCCAAGCAACCATCCCACAGCCTGGTGGTTGGCATGACAATAAAGGCAATTAGTACCTTTGGAAAGGCTTTGCTAAAAGCAGATGGATATAAATGTCACTCTCCTCTGGACACGAACCAAGCCTTTTCTTCCTAAATGTCAAACTGTTGTCTGGGGTCATCTCGTGAGTGTAAAACAAATGGTGATATCATGACAGAGCTGTTTATTGTTCTCAGAGCAGGCCCCAGGAGACAGGGAATCAGCACCTTGATCCTCCCCAGCACCCTGGCTGACCTTGGACCAGACATTTCTCTTGGGATTTATTCAGCTGACTTTATGTAATGCTGGTGTCTGCAGTGCACTCAGCTGTCAGGTGTTCCACTGCTGAGGAAAATGAGTTTATGGTGTCATTCAGCACCACTCGTGCACCCAGTGCTGCTGAGACCATTGATTGTCAAATCAAGTCTCAAAATCATTTGAAGTCAAATCATTGACTTCCATTTCAGTTTCATGGATGGCATTTGTGTTCTGTTAGAACAGATCTGAGAAGATTATAAATTTCTACAGAAAAGAAGAGTGTTACTTAAAAAAGGTCTCTGAGGGGCTGATCCATCAAACAAAGAGATTCCCTAAACATTATGTATTTGAAATCACACGAATAACATCAGCAATAAAATTAGTTCCCAGAGGACTATGGACCTATATGATGAGGGGTTCAAATTTTCTGTTAATAATTTCATCATATCAATAAGTCTTGCAGACTACACACCTGAGTGATAATTACTCATGAACTGAGAAGAAAACAGTTTAGAGTTCCTTACACTCTCTAGAGGTCATTCATGGATGGTGGGAAAGTTACCTTGGTAACTCAAAAGGGAATGTTCTCTTCATTTGTGGAAACTAATTTGGTAGTATTAAATCAATGCCAGAGCAATACAGACCATAAAACAGGATAGTACAGATTAATGTATCTAATAAAATTGAGAGAAGAAATTAAGTCGTTCAGAGAAAAATATTTCAGAGAGCACTGAAATCAGCCAACAAAATATTTAAAAGCAAATCTTTACATTCAGCAGGCAGACCATACTTTTTATCCATAAGCATTTCGGTTACCATAACAACTTGATCCATTCACTCAATTATGTCATTTTTATCTCAGCATTTTGGTATTTGAGTGGTTTGTTTAATAACTGCAGTTGCTTTGGGAGCACAGTGAAGACTTTAAAATTCATTAAAGAGTGAAGACTGTGCTTTTTAATTTCTACTTTTGGAAAACAAAACTTTTGTACTTATTCCCCAAGGGGTAAATGTCATATTTAGCATATAAGCTGCCATAAAACGTTCTTATTAAAAAATATAGATTCACAGTAAAAAGTACCATGTAGCTGACAGAGGGAGTGATAAGACATACCATGGCCATCATCAAAGAATTCTGTGATAGTTGCTGAAGTGCACTTGGACCAGGGTTTTGAAGCATCAATGCTGGTCAGAATGGAGGACATCAGGCGCTTGTCTTCCATGGAGCCAAAGTTCTCCTCACAGAACTTGGAGTCATCATGGGAAAGCCCAAGCAAGTGCCCTGTGGAAATGAAGCAAATAAATAACATTGTATCACTATCCAGAGCTGACCAGCTGGAGCTCACAGTCATGTGAAGGAAGGGAACTGTATTCATTTATATTAGTCAACAATTGACTTCTTGCTGTTTTTCTAAATCATCTTCAGCAAGAAAGACTTTAGTCTGTAAAGATGATCTGCAACTGTCTGGAAAGGTGCTACATATTTTAAACAGATAAAAATAAAAGTATTTATGATGAAACTAAACAAAGGATTGAAGAATGAATGGGAATAAAGCTGCAGAGAGCTCAAGCCTGAACTTAACACTCAAAATGTTCAACCTAAGTCAGAAGTTGATTAATAAGATATGCAGGGCTAAACCAAGAGTGGTTTAACAATAAGGACAAGACCACCCATCAAAGCCACTGCAAAGAAATAAGCCTTAAAAGGGACACACTCTGCAAGATTTGTTTTTGTTTTTCTTTTCAGGTAGGTAAAACAATTTTCCTTTGGCAATACTTCCTACGTGAGGCCAGATAATGCTGTTTTTATGCTGCACTGAGACACAGCTGAGTATCAAGAGGCACATGTCAAGTTTCAATCTGATACAGCACTACATAAAGACTTGCTCTGAAGAGATGACAATAGCTTTGTTTAATTTCAGACAAATGCTGGTGTGGAGCAAAACAATTCACTGCTAAGATTGTTATTCCAAACTGATGGATTCCTCTGACAAAGTAACCAAATAATCAGCGCATCACTTCTAACCTACAGAGCAAATTCTCTGGAAGTGGGCTGAGGATTTAATACATTGTATTTACATTCTATTTACTGATCCAAGACTACTCAGAGTTGTAGAAATTACCTCACTGCAGAATGTTTGTGAAATAAGGCAATGAGGGTCTCTCAGTGGAAAAGCAGTTTTATTTCTAAGTCACTACCTTGGTACTAAACAGCCCTGGGTGAATAAAAAAAGCTGCAGCATTGATCCAAAGAGTTTGGCTGAGTAACATCCCATGGCACTCAGCACTGCTTCAGTGTGGGATATGAATGATAGCTGGGTGCACACCAGAAACTCAAAAACATAATTTTTCAGAGCACTCAGCATTTTATATCACCATTCAGAACTACCCAGAACTCTGTGACATGAAGCTTTCAGTCTTGTAGGGCAGAATCCCAGTTTGCCACAGCCTCTGGTGCCACTCTGCAGCACCTCACCCATGTGAGATGCAGTTTTGCTCTCTGCAGAAATCCCTTCTTGCATGACTGTCCTTCACCCTTCAGAGCTGTCCATTTTATGTGAAGGACATCCCATGTAAGTACACAATTAAACACTTAACACAGTGCACATATTCACAGGTCTGTTAATGCTTCTGCAACTTGGGCAGCTCTTGAGTTTCTCTCCTACAGATGTCATCTTTTTTTTCTCCTTCATAGAGACAAATAACAAAATATCCTTTGGATATGACGAAGGTTGCAGGCAAATTTCAAGCTCTTCACTTTGAGAGAGACTGAAGATTTCTTCATAACACTGTTGCAATTTAGTCTCCCTCCTCAGAAAAAGGCTGGCCAGCCTCTGCAGAGAAGCTCAGAGTAAATAAATAAAATGAAATGCTTCTCAGGCCAGTGTTCAGCACAGAACATTTCATCCCAAATACTTTGGCAAAAGCAGGGGAATCTGAAACAGGGTCATCTCCTGGAAAGTGTCAGGCTACTGAATTCACCTTTAATGAGAGAGCAGCATAACTTCTCTGCTTTACAGTGATAAATGGGGTGAGCTGAGGACACACCTCATTAGCAGCGTCTACTTTGTCATATTAAATCAGGCCATTGTTCCAGTGCATGACGAGAACTAAGTCACTTACTTGGCAGACTTCAGCCTTCTGGAGGAGAAGCTTCCCAAAGTATTTGTGAATCTCCCTTGTTATGTTTAAAATTTTCAGAAATAATTAAAAAAACCCATCGTGACAAGGAAAGAAGCAGTAAGTAGCGAATAATTTCCAAAATACATAATTCTGATTGTCAGTATTTAAGCTTTTAAATTAGCCACCAGTGATGTTAGCGAGGATAATAGCATTAAATATATGGATTTTAGCTCTCCATACTGATTTGCTAGTTAACTTTTTATTCATGCTTACAAACACCGTGAGTACAACTCTCAAAGGATTTTATGGAGCTAAAATTCCTAATTCTTACCACAACCTCAATTTCTCCCTGTCCTAACTTTGCCTTTTAAGGCACTCTGACTTAGAAATTATTAAGGCATATGACAAACTCCCAGTGATGCTGAAACCTGGCTTTGCATTTCATTGAAAAGAATCAAAATCCAAAATATCACAGGGCTGTGTAATCTCTAAATACTGCCTGGCTAAGTTTTGCTCTTTTTAGCACAGAAGTGAGAACAGCAAAGTCCTTCAACACCTGTGCCCTTCATCCTTTTGCATCCAAAAATTAAGGATGGGATGCTTCCCTTCCTACTTTAAGAAGTCTCTCCCCACTACCCCTCACGTGCATGACCATGCTGGTGTTATTACACGATATCAGGGTGGTTTCTGGCATTTTCTGGTGAGGTGCTTCCTTTCCAAAGTGGAAAGGTTGATCCTTCAAGTGACCCTGTATGGAAGCAGAGCTCTGGAGGAAGCTCTGGACAGAAACGAAGACTCGAGGAACACAAATCTTATGAAGGAGACTTATAAAAGCAATGCCAATTTTAGCCCCACCCCATTTTGTACGACTCTGAACGTCACACCAGGCTACTGAAGAGAAAGAAAAGGCTCCCAGCAGCTGTGTGAAATGATGATGGATTGAGAATGGGTTTGTAGATCATCTGCTGTTTTTTACTTAATGAAGCATCTTACTGGTGCTGACAGTTCCCACTGAGTGAAAATGACATAATACAATTTTACCAGCAGGATGGTGTTTAGTTAAGTTATGCTGTAGGAATGCACAAAATGGTGAAGGAAACAGATGGAGAGGAGGCAGGGTTTGCCCTCTTGTAGCCAAGGAGGAGGTGGCCTGCTTGTAAATTCATCTCTAACTCCAAAAAGACCGACAAGCTAAACAGAGTGACATCCTCCCCTCACAGCTCTCCCTGCTGAAGGTCAGCACCTGCTACAGCCCAACAGAAAACAATACCTGCAATGGGTTCAAAAATGATCCCTACACCTTGCAGGAATGGGGTGTATATCCCTAATACAAGGTGGGAATACTTCAGAGCAATTATGACGAGTCAATTAAAACTTTTATCCTCTCTGAGGATCAGGACACGAGCCCTGCAGGGAAAGCAGGAGTGCAACAGAGCTGTGCTGGATGTGTGGTGAAGCAGCTCTCGTATTCCCAGGAGCACTGGGAAGCAAACCAGAATCATGGGATATCCTGAGCTGGAAGGGGCCCACAAGGATCATCCAAGTCCAGCTCCTGGCCCTGCACAGGACAGCCCCAAGAATTCCACCCTGTGCCTGAGAGTGCTGTCTAAACGCTTCTTGAAGTCTGGATATTTCTGGTTTTTCTTAATATACAGTTCTAGATTATCTCCAGAGTTTCTCTGAGTGAACAGCAGGCAAAATTACTCTACTCTCATTCATTTTTCACTGGTATTTCAAGCCTAAGAAAAAAGAAAACAGAAAATATCCACAAGGTACAGCAAGCCAACCCCAGCTTTTGCTAAAGCACAAACCAAGGTGGGTCTCCTGGAAAAAAGCCACAAATCCCTGCTTATGGCCAAGAATTTGAACAGCATGTCAAAGAGCACCTCTTGCACTCAATCTGACCACAGGACACATGCAAGGTGACACAGCAGGCTAGAAAATGCTGCAGGCATTGTAATTTGTTTTCTCAGAGAAGCTCAGCTCGGATGAAGCATGTGTTTGCCAGTGAGGTTATGCCTTTCACCTAATTTCCAGTTGGGACAAGTGGGGTGCAAAAGAAGGTCAAGAGATTTGCCCCAGGTTACCCTGTGAGTCAGTGGCTCTCACGGGATCAGGGTTCAGGAAGCTCCTGGCTCAACATTCCTTGGGCTAATCACCAGCCCAGACCTTCTGCATTAGCCTCCCCTCTTCCCTTGCTAAACAAAGATTGCATGTGGGAACTCTGTCAAAATAAAACCATTTCTTCTGGCATGGGCTGTTTTTCTAACTCCTGTGAGTATGTGACTCCTTAAGAACTTCATGCTGGTATCACTCAGGAATTCTCCTGAAGTCATGATGGACCTAAGCAATAACAATTAATAAAGCTGGTGTTTTTATAAAACAGAACTGACTTGAATTACACAAGTTTACAAAAAATTGCATAGCATGTAAAACTGCCATTCCTCTTTTTTTCACTCCTGAACTTTCCCTCCAATTTTCTTTTCTTTGACTGCTATCAGTTATTTATGAAAGAAAAAGGATTTTAAAAAATCACTCTTTCTTTTAAATCTCCAGCCCAGAGGCACTTTTTAATACTTCTGCCTTAAAAGAATTCTTCAGACTCAATGAAACAATAGTCTGGAGTGCAGCTTCTTCTCAGCAGCAGACATAAAAAAAAAAAAGCCCCAATCAGACATTCACCCACCAGTGCTGCAGACTTTACACAAAACAAACCTGTGCTGAGCTGGCTCGTTGTAACAGACTAGTGGGAGATCACAGACACATCACCCCTGTCAGACAGGCAATTCCCAGGCAGGATTCTGCCCAGGCAATGTGGGCCAGGCAATCAGAGGCCGCTGTGTCCACACAGACTTAAATAATCATTAAAAAGATGTGGCCCTGGAGGTCCACACTGCATCTGCTGCACTAATTATTGGGGTATGTAGAAGAGAAATATTCATTTTAGAGAAGAAGTGGGAGATGGTGACACCTATTTCACACCTGTTCAACTCAGAGGAACTTGGAAAGAACACAATTCACAGCAGCTCATGGTAAATGAATGAACTCAGTGGGAGTACACAGTGCAGGAATGTAAAAACTGCATTGTCTGCTGCCTGTTTATTGGGCCTTTGTCTCTGTACCAGAAGTACTTTCCCCACAAAAACTACATTATTGTATTGGTATTATCTACCTGCCAAGGAGGAAAGCAATCCCAACTTCACCCTGCAGTCTGGAAGGCTGGAGGCACAGGCTGAACACTGAACTTCTTTTAGGATCATAGAATCAGAGATCACTTAGGTTGGAAAAGACCATTGAGCACAACCATAAACCTGATACTGCCAAATCCACCACTAAACCATGTCCTTAACATATTTTTTGATAATGACAGCTGTGAAATATTAGGTAAAACACAGTTTTACAGTTTGCTTTAAGCATCATGTCTACTGCAGGTGGAACGATGACATATTTTATATAACATTACAAGTTAATAAAAATATTGCTGGGCAAGCAAAGAATTTTTACTCAAAATTTTAACCAGCAACCTTTTAGAGAGCTGATGTTTGCTTTTTGAGGCATCAGCTTAATTTTCTGCCCCACCTTCAGCTCTTGTGAAGGCTTAGCTTTGTCTGCCCATCTCTTCTCTTAATCAAAAGTGGTATGTTCATGAAGGCTTAATTTGAGAGCTTTTGCAAGCAGAAGTTAAGACAGAACTTTGAAAAAAAGTTCAAAGAGGAGGAATCAAGCAATTTTCCTGATGCATGTCAGCAGAGAAGACTTGGATGAGTGTACTCTCTGGTTTTTTTGTTGTTTTAAGAAAGCAAATCTGCCTAATTATGATTACCTGGATATTTGCCTAAACTTCATCTGTCATGAAGGAAACATAATGTGAGACTCAGACAACCTCCACTGTTTTCCTCATGTGGCTGTGAGACTCTGTGCCCTTGGCAATGTATCCCCCTTGAAATGAAAGGCTACAGGAGATTTGTAGCTGTCAGGTCTGAGGCTTGCCTTTATCTGCTTTATCTTGACAGCCTTGAAATCAAAGGGCTGCATGTTCAGCAGAACATGGGGAAGAAAAGATTGCTGTACTTAGTTACTTCTGAGCGTACACCAAATGAGCACATGTGGTAAAACAAGGAGTAGGAATATTTTTTGACTCTTCTACGGACATCAAAAGAAAGACTCCTTTGAGTATCACACACATTGTTCTCAGTTTCATTTGTTACTGAAGAAGGGTCAAAATCAGAGTTTGCTGTTCTTAGACATGATATTCCTTCCTCAGTGGCCTGCAGCTCCAACACAGCTCAGGCTCTGAGTAAACAGCTCCAATCCACTCAGAGTTCCTGGTATTCTGATGTATTTCAGTAAACCACATGAGTAGAGGTGCCAGGAGTGATACCTCACTTCTAAAATGGCTTTTTTACAGAAAATGATGCTCTCAAATACACTTTGCTGATGGAGGCTCATGCCATTTTGTCCTCAGTGGTGGCAGAGGCCACAGAATGATGCCATGCTGGAAATGATTTCACATCAAACTCTTTATTTAATACATGAAGAAAATTCATGGCTGTGAGGACGGTGAGGTCCTGGCACAGAGAAGTTGTGCCTGCCTCATCCCTGGAAGTGTCCAAGGCCAGCTTGGAGCAACCTGGGAGAGTGGAAGGTGTCCCTGCCCATGGCAGTGGTGGGACTGGGTCATTTATAAGGCCCCTTCCAACCCAAACCATTCCATGATTTTCTAGCTTTAATTTCTGTGCAGTCCCTTAGTTTCAGGCATTACACAGCCCAGCTGTGGAGGATGTTGTGATAACTCCTCGTAACCACAGAAAATGATGCTGAGCAGGGACCTTGAAAAGGCATCCTGTGCATTCCTCTGCCCTGGGGCAGGATCAGCATCCCCTGAGCCACAGCTGCTTCAGCCAGCTGGCTCCTGTGAACCTCCAGAAACAGAGCCTCCCCAAGCACTTCAGTCCTGCCTTCAACTGTCCTGCTTAGATGATTTTGGCTAATGCTTAAAGTAAATCTCCCCTGCTGCAGTTTCAGGCCATTACCCCTTGTGCTGTCCCAGGTGGACAAGGGGAATGATTTATTATGCAAATTTTTGCAGCGATTTTTTAAACATATTTGAAGGCTGCTTTTATCCCACCCTTTGGCCTTCCCTCCCCCAAAAGTCACATGTGAAAGATAAAAGGAAACTAATGAACAAAGGTTTAATTAGTTCCACGTAGCAATGCTAAAGCTATAGCCTAAAAATAAAATACTTGGAAAGAACATCAGTAAACCATATTACTCAGGAGGACAGAAGGAGTAACTGCATGCCAGAGTGTTTGTGTAACAGAGGAGTAGGAACATTGCAAAAGGTGAAATGAACATTATCACTGAGAAAAGGCTATATTACCTCTTTTTTTAAAAGTAAGTTTCTCAAGATTGATGGAAAGAACAAAGATAGATATAATTTAAGCTGTTAGACCCATGTAACTCCCACTGAGCTGAACTGGAGCTTTGCCTGCTTGAAGGCTGCAGGAAGGACGCTTTTGTATTTAAGGACTAGATCAAAACTCAAGAGACTCTAGATCAAAACTCAAGTTTAATTCTTGGCTTTCCCTGCGATTCCCTTTGTGATTTTGGGAAATTTCCTATTGATAAACAAGCAGTAGCTCCATTTATATCCCCTTGAACTCTTCTCATTTTTTGTAGGTGGCAAACTGTTTAGGGTGGTGGGCTGTCTACTGAAGCATTTGGGACTCCAGCAGAAACTTCTGACCATGTCTGTACCTCAAAACAAAGCACCAGGCTGCTAAACATCATCAAAATATGTTAAATGGAATTCCAGCTGATTGACTGTGCCTGTTGCTGATGCTGGATCCTGTTCATCTTCACTTGTTTATAATTCAGCACTCTCAAAGCAACAAATCGCCAACCCAAAAGTCCAGAGTATCAGAGTGAAAATCTCATTGGTTTTGTTTCTTGATGGTTATTTTAACAAGGGATATATGGACAAGCAATACAGTGCTGCCCTGTGAAAAACGTTAAATAACTGTTGCGATTACAAGCAATCTCAGGTTCTTCAATGTTCTCCTCCACATGTCCCCAAGAGGCAGGGAAGTGCATGAAGCAAGGAAACATCATTTTTACAGACAACAGGCTGCTGATAACAAAGGCTTTGAGAATGCTACATACTGTGCCTAAGCTTAGACAGCTCTGCAGAGCTGTGGAGGTGTAGCTGAAGGAGCTGCTAGGAGTAAAAAAAGGCATCCATATGCCACAACATGGTGATAAACTGATGATTTCAGGCAAGAATCCAGGGGGTTATTTTTATGAAAATGAAGCTGCTGCTGTCCCAGCTGACAGCAGCAGGTCCCCTGCTAGAAAATAACCAGATCTGGATTTACTGTTGGTGGCTGGATGTCTTGGCAGGCTATGATTTCAAAACAACATTTTTTGTATTAGCACTGCTCCCCTGTATTCTGAGGAGAAACATTCAAAGTTACAAGGTTTGTTTCTGGGGTTTTTTTGTTGCGTTATCCTCTTTTTTTTTTCCCATTTGACATTGGAGATGTCAATGGATGGAGCTATTACTCATTTTCCTACATACAAGTAGGACAAGATTCAGGTCCTACCTTATCAAACTTTATATAAAGATCTCCACCTCTTAATTGCCAGCTAATCACTTGTACCAAGAATTTGGCTGCATCTATTCCTTCCTGTGCTCTCCTTTACAGGCCTGTGGACGTTTTGCCTGTTGCTGCTCATTCATTCTCTCCCCGTCAAAAACCACTAGTCAAAATCCATCTATTTTATCTGAAAGAAATAAACCAAACATCTCACAGGTGACGTGGCAGAAACCCTGGCACCAGAAGCAGCCGGTCTATGCTGCAGCAAGCTGCTTTCTGGCTTCCTGTGCACCAATCCAACCTGAGGCCCTGGGCTGTGCATCCATCCTCCTGTCAGGTTGAGCTGCAGTTCAATTTACTTTGGTGGCCTTCCAGAGAAAGAATCTGAGCCTGGAAAATGCTCTTGGATCCTTCAGGGGGGGAAACAAGAGTGTTCACATCCCCTTGGAAGTCACAGTGAGGACACTCTTAGGATCAAGTCCATGTTAATGATGCTGCTTCTGCTCCCCACGCACAAAAACTGCTGAGAGTGACTCTGAGTCACTCAGTGGCTCACCTTGACCTTCCTACTGCCAGAAAAGAACACTTCAGGCTCAGAGCATCCCCTTTGACTGAGGAACTGAGCCACTGTAAAATTAAAGCTACACCCTGCCCACAGGATAGGGGGAACTTGGAGATTTCTGGATTGTAGGAAGAAATCTGGTCTCCAAATAAAATAAAGCAAGGTTTTCCCCAAAGTGCTTAACTAAAGGGTATCCATGCCACACTTTTTATTTTTCATCCTTTCTTGACCTTTGATTTAATTTAAGTACTCAAGCAATTTTAGCTGTGTTTTCTTCTCAGCTTCTCCTACTTCAGGCCACACACACAAAGATCATTCTGTGACTTGACACTCCCCCTTTCTTAAAAACTTCTGGTGAGGAGGAAAAAAAAGGATGTTATTTTAAACAGCCTCAAAGTAGAGGTTTTAAGTCCATTAGGGTTCTTATTTATTCATGTCAATTCATGCCTTTTTTACATTGAAAATTACAGTTTTTACAGATTCCTGTAAATGCCTAGGTATGAAAATGGCCTTTCTCCAAAATGTGCTTCTAGATCACTAAAAATAATTCACTTTTGCTTATAATTTCTCTGTGTGGAATTCAAGGTAACAATGTGAATGTTTGCTGCTCATCCCTATCTCTACTGATCTGCGTTTTTTCATCTTTAATCTACCTAAAAATGTATTTATTGCTGATAAAATGGCAGGAAAGACATTGCTCTCCTCTTCACATACCAGATCCATCAACACTGGCACCACAAGAAGGCTCCTCACCCAACCCTGTCCACTGACCCTCAGCAGAGGCATCACTTCTGGGTGCAAGGGGACACAAGCAGTGTCCCCAGCAGTCTGGCTCTCAATGACAGGCTAAGTTTGCCACCTAACACATCCCAGGTTTGTGATGGCTCATTCACAGCATTCACATCCACATCCCATGTGAATCTGTCTTTCTGCACTGCTGTAGCTATCTCTAAATGCACTGAATTAGTGACTTCAGAGGACTTTTTCTTTTCTTTTTGAAAAAGTCCTCTGGACTTTTCTTTTTGACATTATTTCTTACTTTGTGGCATTTATTTCTTTTCTTTTTGACATTATTTCTTACTGAAAAAACCCTTCTGCTTTGGGAACTCATCCTGCCACAATATTTCATGTTTTCATGCAACACCTGGTCCCTTCTCCAGCCACCACTTTTTTAACTCCTTTGCAGAGCTATAAGAGGACCAGGGTTAGAATCACTTGTCACTGAACAGTCAGGTCATTTTCCATCCTTGGTGACCTCTGTTTCCTGAGCCATATGTATAAGGCACTCAGATCTCAGTCTCTACCTGCAAGCTCCTTGAAAATGGAACCACTGCAATGATACTCCCAAAGCAAACTTTCCTTTGGTTTGGCACGAGGTACAAGGCAATGCAGCAGCTGGCTCTCTGTGAAAGTTCTCCTTCCCTTGTTATTTCCTTCCAAGAATATTAAAAAAAAAAAGAAAAAAAAAAAGAACGTTCTCCACTTTTAAATTGCTGTTCACTTCCCCAAAGTGAATAGCCCTTATAGCAAATGTATTTCCAGTGAACATAGTTCACAAAACATCAGTAAATTAAACATGATCAAGATGGCAGCAGTCTCTCTGAAGGGATATATCATGACAGATGTAATATCCCAGAACACAAACTTTCTTCTGTCACTAATTCTATCTTAAACCCTTCTGAAGGGTACATGCAAGGCTCCTAATTTAATTGCTGTCCACTGAGGTGGAAACTGAAACGAAGCTGAACAGGTTTTTTGACCAAACCTTTATCACCTAAATACTATTTCACTTATTACAGGATTCATAAAGGTGAAATTTCTACACACTTACAAAGATAGTAGAATTATGTTGGTTTTTTGCCACAAAAGCTTTCTCTGCAGGTAATACAAGGACAAAAGCTTCCTAACAGCAGCACATGCAACAAGTTGAAAAATATGACTTCTTTTCCAGTAAATAAATGTATGCAAATTACAACAGATGGGCCAAAAGCTTTCTCAAGAGGGCCATGCATTGACATCTTTGGGCAGTAGCAGCAGCCTTTGAATTTTCACTTCAACTGCTGCTTAGAAAGGCCACTGTCAGGGGGGAAACACCTACTGTGCGCCTTCCCCTGCCTTCTGATCCCTTATTAGTTAACCCTGAAGTGCATATGTACACAGCCCTAATCCCCAGGCGGGGCTCTGGGCCGGGGGAAATCTGGAATTAATTGCGGGGTATTTTGGTTCCTAATGCAGCTGTTGCGAGTGTTTGGCTTGGCAGGGGAACAGAAAAGGCACTGCATACCAATTTCGTGAGCCACTGTAAAGGCTGCGTGGAGGCCGTCGTCTTCAATCACCGCGCAGCTGCGCTCCGGGGAGCAGATGGTCCCAACATCGGCCATTCCCAGGGTATCACAGGAATGATGCCCACATAAATCCTGCACGGGAAGGGGAAAAAAAGCAGAAAAAAAAATTAAAGTAAGTTTTTACACCCAGCAGTAACAACCAGTTCAAGTCACCTTCGCCAACGGCAGGACCTGGATGAAAACATCAATGTGAGGTTCCAGCTAAAGATGTGAAAAGCACAGCAAGCCAGTCCTTGGTAAGGTCAATGGGAGTGTTTTCATGGACTTTAACAGGATTTGTATACATTCTGCAGCTAATTGTTGTTAGTTAAATATGTATTTCTGCGATGCTCACATTGGCATTGAGGTAGGTACTTCAAATATGCTATGGAAGCTTTTCCTCATTGACAATAAAACCAGAAAATTCTCTTTATTTGCACCGACAAAAAGCTCCAGCTTCCTGATCAGTCCTTGAACAGAGATCACCTTGCTTTTCTGAAGCAAATCTTATACCTGCACTTAAAAGAAATGACATTGTTACATGTGAAACCTCAGTTCACATCTGTCAAGCAGTACAATTAATAGTGTGTTACCCAATAATATACCGAGTATTTAAGCAATTCTTAGAGATTGCTGAGAGTCAGTGATCTGAGAGAGTGCAAAATCCCAACAACTCAACCACTTCTCCCACATGTAGATATGGGGTGTCTCCAAAAACCATGCAGGTAGCACTAGGTTTTTTCTTTCAACTTTGGTCAGACATTGTGTTTTTATCACCAGCAGTAACTTTTCTGTGCTTCTGTTGGAGCAGAGGGAAGAATATTAGTGTGAATGTGCATAAATAGATATTTTTTGGATGAGAAGGAAAAGTAGGGGCCATGCTATTTGGAACACTTCAACATTTCATTGTGGTTGAATGAAATTGTCATTTTCAAGGCATGACAAATGTTATTATCAAAGTGATCAAAGAGCAGTTTTTTTCCTTTCATTTTTAAGATTCTCTTCTTCCCTTCAGATCTCTTTCTATAAGGACTTCCTTTTATGAAGCTTTTCATAATTAATCCATCTGAATAAGAGACACCTTGTAGGAGGCTTCAGAGCAGCACCGTTCACTGATTATGACAGGTTAGGCAAACTTGGAAATGCACAGGATTCAAATCCCACTGAAGTCAAAGAAAACCACACCGAATTTACAGATAGTGTGACAGAATATCTCTTTACAAACACACAAAAAAAAAAAAAAAAGAAAAAGAAAAAAGGTTTTGGGGTGTTTTCCCCAACGAAGAAATTTTTCAAGCTGAAAATGCAATGCAATATTACATATATGGAAGAGAAATTTCAGGTTCAGTTCTGGCTTCCAGCTGTCTGGGAATTCTTGGTAAATTCACTCTTGTTGCTACTTAATACTAAGCTTTAAATGCTGCACCACCAATAACTGAAACAGCCTGGCAAGAAGAGAGGGAATGTAGTTGAAAAGTACTGAATTTCCCAATTTTCACATGTGTAATCCATAGTTTAAGGAAAACTTCCACTCTGCAGCACTGCAGATAATATGAAGACAGTTTTCTCTCTAACACCCCAGATCCTCAGCCTCTGGCTCTGCACAGGTTATGGGAAGGTATGGGATGCATATTTCAAAGTATTTTAAAAGAAATGCAAACTTTTTCCAGTTCTGTTTAGGCAAATAAACTTTGCATCATTTTCAGCAGCTCTCAACCAGCACTGGGAGAGGCCTCGAGTGAGATCATGTTATTCTAATGTCAAATATCTGGGGCATATTCAACAAAGAAGACACCATCCTTAAACTCATACTACTTTTGTTTGGGTTCATATCCAATTAACCCCTTACAATGAACTTGGTCCTTGTCACTCTCCACAACTCCCTGACAGGAGAGTGCAGCCAGGTGGGGTCGGGCTCTGCTCCCAGGGAACTATCAATAGGACAAGGAGATGTTTAAGCTGGATGTTTAGGCTGGACATTAGGAAGAATTTCTTCACAGAGAGGGTGATTAGATATTGGATAAGGGAGGTTTGGAGTCCCCATCCCTGGAGGTGTCCAAGAAATGCCTGGATGTGGCACTCAGTGCCATGGTCTGGTTTACAAGCTGGTGGTCAGTCACAGGTTGGACTTAATGGTCTCAGCGGTCATTTCCAACCTAACTGATCCTGTGGTTCTGTGACAGCAATGTGACCTGAATCCACACAAGCAGCTGCACCGAAATTCTTACACAAGTACCGAAAAGCACATAAATCAGACAGAAAGCAGCTTACTGGAGGAGGGCTAGACAGGCTGACAGTGCCAGTAATAGTATAAACTGCATTTATTCAGGCTTTGTCTCTACAGGCAGATTCTACGTCACTCGGTCTTTTCTTGTATTTGGGTGTCATTATTATGTATATTCTGACATCAGTGCTGCTCCCAGTATGGGCACAATGGTATCAGCACACAGATGCCTCATGCCAGTCAGGATTTACTCCCATTTGCACATAAGCGCATATTTCTATGCTGGGAATTTACACCAGCAGGCACAGCCAGACCTCAAAATGATTCACCAGGTTTGATGACACAAATATAACTAAAAGAATATAATTTCTCTAAGCAGGCAATCTCAAACTTCCACAGAGCTAATTCTGATGGGATGTTACCATAATCCCATCTCAGCATTTCAAAAGCTGGACACAGGATTGCATTACATTGTCTTCCCTAGATACTAGGGCTGTACCAGAGGCTAGTCCTAGGAAATCCCAGAGCAGGATGATTCTGCAAACTGCTCATATGTAAGATCACCTAGCTCCTCCAATTCCTCATGGACAGCTGGAAAACGTGTCCTCAGATAGCGTGGGACCAGCCACCCCCAGAAAGGAGAAGAGTGACCACCCTGTGGTCAGAAAGTGATGTGCAGTGCTGCAGCAAAGCCCTGGTCCCTCAGTAGCCCCGTGGCCACCTCCCTGTGGCCCCCCAGCAGTCGGTGTGGGAGCCCTGCAGCCGCTGCCAAATCCCAGCTGGGAAGCAGCAGAGGGGCTTGTAGAGGATTCTGGAAACAAGGAAAGGAAATATTTTCTGGCATTAGCTCTTTTGTAAGAAGCTGTTACGAGGATGTCTGTGGGTTGCCCATCTGCTCTAGAGCAGGGCATGCCGTGGCTGTGCTTTGAGCAGAGCATGGATTGAACATCCTGGTTTTCCCTGCCAATTCCAGCCCTCGGTGACTGCCTGAGGATGCTCATTTGCAGCTAAGGCTGACATTGTCAATAATCATTTAGGCAGATTACTGAGGGCTCAGCTCCTCTATGTTGTCATTGTCTCACTCATTCTTTCCTTCTCCTGCCTATGCATGATTTGAACTGGAATATATTTCTATTCATAGGATATACTATAAACAGAACTGCAGCCTATCAAGTGGCATCTCTGAGAAAAATACTCCGAAAAGTTTGCTTTTGGGTCAATTCACCAATACCAGCTTCCAAACAGCTTGATTTCAAGTCATGTTACTGAAAATCATGCCTGCTTACCCATCAAACACTGGCTATGGATTATTTGTTACCAGAATAAATAGTTACATTGTTTATTGCTTTCCTGGGCAGTCCTGGAAAGCAGTCTACTACTTTCATGAAATAAACCTGCTGGGAGTACAGTAAAAGGTTTTATTTCCCTGGAAAACACTGTAATTTTTTGTTAAAAACAGGCTTCAATGTAATGATGCAATCCTAAAAAATCTGTGTGGGTAGCCTCAACTTTTCATACTCCAGCTAAAGCATGAGGAAAGAGGGGACTCATGATACATCAAATAAGTTTCCAATGATCATTTCACTCTGTTTCTTTTGCTTCTACTAGAAAGTTACTCAGCTACTCAGTTCTGTACAGTCAATTGCCTTGAAACAGTGGCAGAAGCTTTAAAGAATGTTTTTTGAAATTTCTAAAGAAGGAAAGCAGCCTGGCCTTTGATCCACTTTCCAGTAGTTTCAAAACAGAAGAATGACAAGGAAATGCATTTGCTATGCAGGAGGCAATAGATGTTAAGACTTCAGCTTTGGCAAAGGAATGGCTTAGTAAAGCTAAGCTGTACATCACAAGTCTAGTAGTTAATTAGACAGCTCATTAGAGGCCAAGTTTTCTTGGCATTCTAAATCCATCAGGAGCAGCTGGCTGGCTGCCACGTATACATGACATTGTTGTGAAGGGAGATAACTGTCACCATGTCCTGGCTGGAGCAGGGAGTTCATTTCACCTGAAATGGGTTCACTAGGTTTCGAAACAAGAATAAACTGTTTAGTGAAACCTGGTCAGAGCCCGCTGACCAGATCTAAAACAGGATGTGAGCACCATTGTGGACAATTTGGTGGGATGTAAGGGCAGAAGAACATGTCCTCAGGTCTTTGGAGTTACCTGTTTAATAGAGCTTGCAATTTGGGATCCTGTGGGTCTCAAAGTGCCACAGTTTCACAGCCTGGAACAGCTGGGCACTTTGCTTATTGGGGTTCAGATGTTTCAGGTTTCTCCACCTTTGCCCCTGAGGGACGCTGAGCCTACAGAGCTTCTCAGATCAGAGTGAGAGGAACCCACAGGATGAGGCTTTGTACCAGGCCAAGCTATACATCACCTTCTTGTAATGCACAGCTAAAACTTCTACAGTTCTGTTCACTTGTTCTTCTGGTCCCTTTACGACAGCTCATCAGCTAAAGCCTGTTCCCAGTAAGAACATGATCCAGCTAAAAATTCCTTCCAGGGATGAGGCCAGCTAGAATTGTGTTTTATAGGAGAGCACTCTATGGTCTACACCAGGCTACTGCCATGTGCACAGGGAGCTGTAGCTCCTTCTGGAGCAGCTCCTGTACCCAATGTTTCTCTAGCTCAGGCTGCAGCTGAAGTGCAGTCAGTGAAGGGACACAATTTTTGGTCCCTATTGCTCATCCTCCTTCTTTCCCACTGAAAAGCCTGTGGTTAATTACAGAAACAGCCTCCTCTCCGTGCTTGAGGAACCCAGACCACCTTGCTCCAAGCTCTGTGCTCCACTCAGCAGCTTCAGGTCACGATTCCTCTCGTTCTCACCATATGAATTACTCACTACACAGTGACAGACCTTTGGTCAGAAGGGTGGAAAGTTTCCTTAACACCTGGAACAGCTTACGACCTCCTGGTTAAGGACCTCTCCTGGGAGGTGGGCGATACAGACCTAAAATCCCTCAAGCAGAGGAAGGAATTAAGCTCGACTTTCCGACTTCCTGCAGCAGCGTTCCCACCGCAGGCCTGGGCAGGGAGGGTGGGGTGAGGTGGTGTTAGGAACACACACATCCACCCTCCCTTGTGTTCCTCTGCAAAGTGGGTGAACTTCTATTGATGTCACAGCAACATGTATAAAAAAGTAAAGTTCACACGAGCAGAAAGGATTCCCGGTGAGGAAGGACTCCTGTCACTCACTGGGTTACTGCTCTGTCCTCCCCTGGCCACATTCTGAGAGGGTGGCCAAAGCCTCATTCCCTTCTGAGGAAAACCACAAGGGTGATACCTGCCATGTCCACCAAAACAAAACCCACACACATTTCTCCAGTAGTTTGGCTTAAAAATTGAGGTCGTTTACTTTTGGAGTTCATGTGACAAATACGGGCCCGAGGCTTGTGCATTTGAAAGAAAACACAGCAGAGTTATGCAAACTAGAGGTTATTTTAAAATACTGACAAAATGCACATAAAGCATTTGGAATCTGCATGGGGAGGAGAAGTTCCAGTTATGAAACTGGTGACTGATGACCAAGTAAAAATATGTGATTTAACCTGCCTAAGCCACAGTTCCTTTGTGGGAAAACTCCACATCATCTCTCTGGATCAAGGTGAATCAAACTTCTCCTCTATCAGTTATGCCCCACTTTATTTTCCCTAGGGACATTATTTAAATGTATCAGATGTGCAACAAAGTTGGTGAAAACACTATGAAACTGGCAGACACATCACACTACAATTTCTTCAGAGCAATAATAATAAACAGTGAAATCTATTCTATTGACCATTGGTACAGTGACTTGTTTTACTACTAGGAGATAATAATTCTTGGAAGATGATAATAGAGAAAAGAAGCTAGGAAAATAAAAAACCAAAAAGAAAGTAGAGCCAAAGAAAGCATGTGCTCCATGCAATGAAATTATCGTCTACAGAGCTGAGATAATACAAAGCTTGCTGGTAAATTTCAACAGCACTGCCAGATGGACAGTTAAACTAAATCAAACACACCAGTCCCATATAATTACTGTGTAGAAAAAGGCAGGACAGTGGCCTTTGGCTCTAGCATGAACTCTAGCTTGAGCCAGGCATGATGGTACTATCACAGATGATGCTAACAAGCACTTAGGAAAGGATTTTTTTCTTGCTCCTAATGTCTGTATCTACTGTGAGAAACATCTATTTTAATCTTCAGATGATTCAGAACTGGGGGGAGAGGAAGAGAACTGGATTTTGTCCAAATGCATTCAATAGTTCACTTGAAATTTAACTAAGGGCCACTAATGAAATAGATTGGATGTATTCTAAAGGATAATTGCAGAGCAGGCTGGACCTCAAAAAAAGAACAGTGTGAGTTCAACTGCAGTTTGCAAGTCCCATCTAATCTGTTTTGCTACTGTGACAAATAATCTGGCAAGTGTTTCGTTGCACCCATAAAAATCTTAAGATAATCTGCTTCCAGCTTCTGCAAACTGTTCACAATAAAAAAGGCTGAAACAGACTAAACTCTAAATTTGCTGTTGACTTCACTGCCACTGAGAACAAGTGATGAAACACTAAATTCCAAATTTGCTGTTGACTTCACTGCCATGGAGAACAAGTGATCTAATCTCCAGGGAAAGAGGACTTTGCAGCTCTTCCTCCTCCCCACCCCACAGCCACTTCCCTATGGGGTGGAGGACTCACCTGGCCACCAGAACTGAATCCTTGCACCACCATATTCCATGGAGGATGCTCTAGGATTCATGTGGCTTTAACATTTACAGCTGCTGTCAAGGACTCAACCACAAAGTAGGTCCAACAGAAGGGGACCCCTGTACTCTTTAAGGCTGTTATGGTCAAGCTGCCTTGAGGAAATTTAGAAATATCAGAAAATTATCACATTTTCTAACTGTCAAGTCAGACCTCTGTTGTGCTTGATCCTGCTCATCGTGGGTCAAAATGAGAGATGGGACCACTGGGAAAATACACTTCTCATTATCAGACTTAAATAATCATTGTGGAACCCAACTAAATTCCTGCAATATTTAGTGACAGATAATTTGTGTGTCCACTGAAGGTCTTCACAATGGCCAGACATGTTCCTCTAGTGCTCCCTGCATTTACAGAGTAAACATAGGGACCCACTGTGGCTAATGCACCCTTGATATCACTGATAAGCAACACAAAGCCTAAAAACAGCTTTAACATGTTGCCTGTATCACCCCAAACTGAATTCATGTTCATATTGATTTACTATGGTCTGCAGCATAATTACTTTAAAGCCCTTATCCAATTAAATACAGATTATGACCAGAAGGAAGTGGCTGTTTTAACTCAGAATCAGTAAATTTCCTTCTACATTTTTTTGCATGGGAAGTGCTTCCTAGTGTGAACGATGATGATGACCATAATTTGAACTTATATAACATAATTTGAACCACTACTAATTTAATAATAAAGGAGAGCTTCCAATGCACTCTCAGTCTATCAATGGTTACTAATTTATCTTTAAAGAAGTAAAGACAACCAAAAAGGATGAAGCAACACTGCTGAATTCTGTCTGGATTCTTCCTTTGTAAGGAACTCAAATAAAGCCCTCTTTTGGTGCAAAAAAATAACACCGAAGCAAATGTCACTCTGGAACAGAGATTATTATATTAGGGATTTGTATGGCACCAGCCATGCACAATGCAGATTCTATCTACACAAAACCGGTTCCATACAGCCGAGGCCATGCATTCAGCTGACAAACGATCTGCAAATATTATTCTGTTGACGGGAGAGACACGAAGCTCAAGGTGGCCTCAGTTAGTAAACAACGATGGAAAATGTACCTCACACATTTGCCCAATGCCTGAAACCCAAGGGACTTAGAAAGAGACATCTGGATGTTCAAAAATCAGCATGACGATATTCAGAGCCCATCAAAACACGCAGCCACGGCTCGGCGTCTTGTAGCTTAGCAACCAACTTCATCCATCCAAAACAGAGTTGTAAAAGTGGTGTTCTCCTGCCAACTGCTGCCACTCTCATTGAAAAGCTAAACTGGAAAAAATCTCTCCCTTAGTTCAAAGTGGGGCTGTTTTCTCCAGGAAATATCTCAACTGCTTTTTCATCCTTTAACCCTTTTCGTGTTTACATTCCACGGGGAGCAAATAGATTCATGTTGACATTTCAAGGGTAAGCATATAAAAATCGTGTGGGCTCACACACACTCCCTGCAAAGAACATCATGAACACATGTAGCAAGAAACTCCAGTCTGGTTCTTAATTCAGTCAAACACTGCCAAACAATGTGCGTGTGCGCAAAGCAAAGCATTAAAGCAGATTAAGTTGTCCTGAACTGCATCTAGGAGCTAATCCCAGAGTTAAGGCCGTTAAAATGTAAACCAAGAAAACACAAGGCTGTGCTTTTTTCTCATGAAGCAGCCCTGAGTAGCAGTGCAAGCAACATTTGCATCTTAAGAGTGGAAGCAGACCACACGAACTGTGGTGTTTTGTTTATTTTGGGTACTACTTACATCCCAAAGAAGTAACTCTATGCATTGCTCATGAGTCTTTGAAAGTGGATTACTGATTAGCAGCACCCTCTCATTCTGGCAGGAGGGTGTACATGCAAAGAATTACAGCTAAGCATCTCTAAAGCAAGTGCACTTTAGAGTTATATCCTATCTCAATCCAAATTAACTTAATAATTGATGTTAAGGTTCAAAGTCACCACCCTTACTGTTTCTGAATTGTCATATAGCCCAGGGAAAAAAATGGGAGTACTGGCAGAGAGAAACACTCCTCAGAGAGAAGCGATGGATTCTAGCCCAGGCTTAATAAGCCATTAGAAAAGATGTTTATAGCAAACCCAAAAGCATTCTGACCTAGTCCAGGTAGACTGCTTTCGTTCCGGTTATAGTGATAAAAAAATGAAAGCTTGCAAATTGCACTGATGGGCTTTAAGCTGCTAAAGAGGGCTCCTGTTGTACAAGTAATGCCTGACTGACACAGAACCTAATGTTTCAACTATTTACAGCTATAAAAGCAAGCCAGGCGCTTTTTTTCCCCTTTCTGGAGCAACTCCTTCCACAAACCATCCAAAGCATCCTTTTTGGCAGGCTCCTACGATGTAGCAAAGCCGGAGAACTCAAATGAACGGAAAGTCGTGCAGTTATTTTTTTCGTACTTGGGGAAAGGGAAAAAAAAGAAAACACCAAACCCAAACCGCTGAAGGGATATTCTTACAGAAGAACTTCATTGCATAAACTCGGCCACATGTCTACCAGAGCAATGTCCCTTAACGACCTCTGGCAATGCAATTAATCAACAACCCAGCGTGGAGCAACAAGGCACAGCTCTGCATGGACAACACAAGCAGATCCAAGCCACAGCTGATCTAAGTGGGCACCCACTTGGGGGACAAGACAGGGTCTGCAGCCCCTTGCCACCAGCCCAACTCACTCAAGTTTGTGCAGCTCTGTTTACCTGCGGTCTGCATTTACGTCCTACACTTGAACCACAAGTGCTGCCGGCTTCCAGTGCGGTGGAGCTATTCTTGCTGGAAATAGCGTCCCAATGTGCTCCACAAGCAAGACGTCTGTACTCTTAAGGTGCTCTCCACCACTTTCACTAGCAGGTTTGTTTGGGGACTAATTTACGCTAGGAAGTGCTATCAGCCCTTCCTGCCTGGACCACCTCTGCAGAGAGAGAGGAGCCGGGTGTTAAACATCTCAGTGGGACAGACAGGACGAAGTCACGTCTCAAGCAAAGGGACGTGAAGCTGAGTCCCACGATCAAAGTTCCCACCTCTCCACCTGGCTGGGGTCCCACAGCACTGCACCGGTGTACCCAGAGCGGGCTGACAGCACAGAGCAGGGGACACACACATCTCAACCCCTCTGCCATGCCGGCAGCTGTGCGTGGGTGCCGGTCCCTGATGGAAGAGCTGGATCCATGAGTGGGGAGGCAACCCGTGGGCAAAGCCGAGCAGGGTGTCTGGAGGTCCACCAGCCCGGCCACCCCACGCTCGAGGGACACCTGGTCGCTGTCATGGCCATGCCTATGGCCCGGGCCATGCCTACCTCGCGGGTGAAGAGGATGGCGGCATCGTAGTGCTCCTCGTGGTCGTCGTCGAGGCGGTTGTGCTGGTGCTGCCACTTGCAGAAGTTCTTGAGCGTGGTGGCGGCGTTCCTGTTGACCTCCAGCCCCTTCTCCTTGTCGCCCAGCGCCACCACCTTCACCACGGCCAGCCGCACGTGGTTCTCCAGGCTGGCGTGCGCGTAGAGCCGGGAGGCGATGGAGGCCAGGGTGAGCAGGTAGTGCTGGAGCCCCTTCCCGTACTTGCGCACCATGGAGGCGTCGGCCACCAGCAGCAGCTCCACCTGCCGGGCCCGGGACACGGAGCGCCGCCGCCGCCGCCGCCGCCGC
>VZRO01003930.1:264414-286795 GCA_013397915.1 Daphoenositta chrysoptera | reverse complement strand
GGCTCTGCCGGGCTGATGGAGCGGCCGGGGCAGCGGGGCGGGGGTCCCGCCATGTCCCCGCTCGGCCCCTGTCCCTGCCCCGGGCAGCGCCGAACTTGCCGTCTTTGTCTGGGCAGCCGGTCTGCATCCAGCCTGTCATTAAGTGCCGGCAAGCTGTCATCCACTTGGGCGGACTGTGATTCCCCCGAGCCCCGGCAGCAGAGTGGGCGGGGAGGAGGTGATGCTTGCTCTGACCTTCGGGGTGACTTCGGACCCTTAGATCATCCCCCCGCTGTCACACAGACCCACGAACCCGTCCCCTCGTCTGCCACCCCCTGCTTGGGGCTCCGGCAGGGACACCACAGAAGGCAGGTGACTGCGGTCACCTTTGCACCTGAACATTGCCAATGGAGTGAGGGGAGATGGCCAACAGCTCATTCCCTGCCGACGTCATGGGCTGGAAGGGCTCTGGGAAGGTGAGAGGAACGGGGACCCCTGAGGATTCTGACTGACTTCCCCCTGCTGAGGTCCGGACCCCACACCGAGAAACAAAAGTGCTTCTTTATCCCATGTTTCCTTTCCACGTCCCAAGACAGTGCCGGGAACAGGTGCTCGCGCTGCAGGACTCCACAGGGATGCAGGTCTCCAACTTCATCCTCAGCTGCCAACAGCATGTCACCCCTGACCACTCAGTCTGGAAAAAAAGATGATGTGCACACCTGTAATGCTTGGCAGGGTCAGGATGGGGGGTGGGATGTACAGACCTGCCCCTGTAGCTTGCAGGAGCTGCTCTGTGAGTCCACCACTTCTCTAAGGAACAGCTTAACTAAAGCCACAAAAGCTCCAAAAATTAATGTTCCCATGTAAATGATTGCATTAACATAACCCTGAGGTTGTGCTTATGAAATAAGCACCAAAGTTTTGCAGGTGTTCGTTCTTCTTTTTCCATTTTTCCGGAAATGGTGATACCTACGAACTAAAGTTCATTTCTCAACCTCCCGGTATTTCTTTTTCTGCATTTCAGTGTTCTATCATCACCAAAAATTGACTGGAGTCAGTAAGTTTCAAAATTAATAAGAGTTATATTTTAGGAAGGTCACGTTAACTTTTTTGGGAATTGGGCCAGGACTATTCAACATTTAAAAATTTAAACATTTTCTCAGTTACTTTAAACTCTTTATAAAGTTAAAACAGCAGAAAAAAAATTAAAGGGAGAGAGAGAAGACATATTTTGATTGAAAAAATAACCTGTAATTTTCTTGGATGGGTTTTACGTTTCCTTTGAGCCTAATGCATGTCTGCTCAGCACCAACAATATTTTTATTGACTTCACTGGGACCTGATCAAGCCCTGGATTTGCAAATATATCTGGGTCCAAACTCCCAGATACCCCTGGGAGAGGTGCTAGAGTTGAGATCTGGGATAAGGAAGGTATTTTGGATAACAACCTCAGCAAGTCTCATTAAAGAAGTGTTAGTTTGTCAATGAAAAGGCATATGGTGCACAGGAGGCCAGTGTAATGCTCTCCCAGGCTATAGCCTAATTCCAACTGTCCAGCCATATAACCTTGGAAAAACAGGAATGCTTAGAAAGGCTGGTGATAATTAAACGGTGTGTCCCACTGCTCATCTCTGGAGTTGTCTTTGATTTCCCAAATGACAGAAAAAGTTGGCTGGGCTGCCCTGTTTCACCGAGCAAGTATCCAGGCTTTCCAGGAAGGTACAAATTAGTTTGTGCAAATTACCCCACAGATTAGGAAATCTATCCTGTTTACATTTCAAAACTGCAATAACTCAGCACAGCAGTGCAATAGTGGAAAGATGGGTCAGTCATGCCTCGTGCCAGGAGTGGGAACATCTTTTAGTCTGAGAGCCTGGAAGTGCAAGGATAAATCACTGGAATGAATCATCTCTTTCCTCACAGTTTTGCCCTCTTAGCCTCTTTTTACAATTACAGCACTGCCTTTAAACGAGAAATCCTGTTAGCATGTCCCAAGTTGTGGATGACACTAAATCCTTGTCAAACAGTTCTGACCTGGAAATTTCAAGGCTGACCTTTCCCAACTGTGAGATAGAGAGCCACAAATCCTCAATTAGCTTGGAGGCACAACACAAGTTTTGTACACTTTGGATCGAATTCAATCCCGATGAAAGAAGACGCAATCCTCTGGAGTCTCTTGGAGCTACAAGCTGCTGTCATTAAAGTTGTGTTTCACCCCCTGGGTTTGTACATGAAACCCTTTAGGATCCTTCAAATAACAGCCTGGGTAGCAGGGGATTCCTGATCCTATAGTGTTTTAGCCACATAAGAAAATGCTTTGAGCATTATAAACACTCACATGAAGGAGTAGCTTGAGAGATGTGGAGATACTGGCAAAGCTTTTAATGATTTTATCCAGGTGTCCTTCCAATTTTTTATAAAAAGGTCCTGTTTTACATCACCTCTTTCAATTCTCAGGCACATTAGAAGGGGTAGAAAACCATTAATCCAAGGTCCTGTGTCTGCCCACAGCCCCCTGACAGTAGTCAAGGCCCATCAGGAATGTCCCACCCAACACCACCTGTCTTTCACCATGAATTTAACTCTTCCTTCTTGGAAATTAAAATAATTCTGTTCAGCTTTCACTGTTCTGGTGTTAGGGCTGTCTGGCATTTCTATGTAATTGCACAGGGAAGATGGCAATTACTGTGGGAAGTAACATTTGTTCTGTAAAATTACAAGAAGGCCAAATCAAACCCAAGAAATTTGCCTGCCCAACATGTTCTAAATACCAACAAATCAGCATTTGATAGACTTGTGATCAACACAGGACTATAGGTGGGAATGGATCCAGGTTTGGGTAAGATCCTATTCAAAAATCTACCTGTAGGAACACAGTTCTTAACATAGGACAGCTTTGTCCCTCCTGAGGGTCGAAAGCCTCTGTTTTGGTAACTTTATAATAAATTTTAATATCATAATGATCAGAGGGATGGAGCAGCTGGGCTAATGAGGAAAGGCTGAGAAAACTGGGATTGTTCAGCCTGGAGAGAGAAGACTTTGGGATGACCTAATGCAGCCTTCCAGTCTCTGAAGGGAACTTAGAGGAAAGATGAAGCAAGATTATTTATAAGAGCCTATAATGACAGGACAAAGAGGCTTAAAATTGAAAGAGACTATGTTTAGATTAGATAGTAGGAAAAAATTTATACTCTGAGAGTGGTGAAGCACTTGAACAGGTTGCCCAGAGAAACTGTGGGTGCCTCATCCCTGGAAGTGTCTAGAGCCGTGGTTTGTTGGTCTTGTCAGCAGTTTTAACAATGCAAACATTACGATTACAATGCTCAAGTCTGCTCATTTTAAATCTTCCCTACAGTGATGCATTAAAACCACTGAAGAAATTTATTTCTAAAGAGCTCATTATTAAATAAAATATTCATTATAAGTAACTTTGAAAAGTATTCTTACAGATTAATATTTTAGGCTAGTGTTCTGGATATTCCAGCATTTGAAATAAGTTATGCAGCCTTCAACCCCCACCCTAGGATGGCAACAGTCAATATTATCTCTTTTTTTAGACCACATGCCTTTCTGTGGCTTGGATGCTGTGAAAAGCCCCTCAGATGGAGACCTCCTGGCAGCTGTTTTGAATGACTCTAACTTGCTTGTTGATATTGAAATGGGTTTGTGATTGATAAATAAGACAACACCATCATTATTGGTGCATCCTTCCGGGCAGTCTCACCCGATGTGTTGGGAGCTGAGTGCTCCTGGAGACTGAGGTAACTTCTGCATCCTTCTCCTCTTGCCTGCGGCAAAGGCAGCTCATTGTGGGCTGCACCTTCTCCCATTTCCACAGCTGGCATTCCCTCCACACGCAGCTGGCATTTCCAAGGAGTCCAGGACAAAGTTTTTACAGGCCTTAAATTATTTATTTAAAGGTCAAGTAACACCTACCTCAGAAAAACAATCAGGAAGTATTTTCACAAGGAAGACACAGGCTGTTCCTCGGTTTCTGGGATGGCATTAGTCAGGCTGTATCTTTGTGCCCCTCACAAGCCACCCCTGCATTTGGCCACCACCCATAGCTGTTGTAACTGGCCGGGCTCTTCAGTTTAAACCAAATCATGAACTGAAAGCAGTCACATTTGGTCAGGAATGCAAGTGTTTTTGGTTTGAACACTGTGGCTTTAAGGCAAAATGTTTTACTTGCTTCTTTATGGTCAATGACATCTTCAAGGGAGCAAAGGAGACGCCTTTGGCTTGGGGTTTGTGTTTTTGTAAGTGGCATGTGCAAGCAGTGGATCAAGGGTATCACAGTTCCAGTAGGCTGAAAATTCTGCATTTGACACCAGCTTCATTTTTCTGTCAGAGCTGAGGAGGCAGCCATGAGGGGTGTGGAGTTAAGTGGGTTGGGCACTCTTAAAATACTGTATTGTTTTACTGTAACAACACAGGAATATTGTGAGTTTGTGAGTACCATATCAAATTAAAATAGTAAACTGTCTGAGGACTGGCTAGAAATCAAATTGTTGAGGTATCAGCTCATGAAGGAGGAAAAGAGATTTCTGCAAGATTAATCACATATAAAAATACATAATGTAATAGACATACACTTGTACAGGTATCCAGGGGAGGGGTGAGCTGACTGATAAAAGAAGCAGTGAGATTGTCCAGTTAAGAGGAAAAGGAGGTGCAAATGACAAATTGTATTTCTTACATTTTCAGGCATTAACCTGGATGATAGACTAGAATGGGGTCCTCACCTTCCGACAACTGCTGCAAGAAATGGACTCACATAAGCCATAACACAAGTGAATAATTGTGACCATTGAACCTACCACGAATTTTGTTTAAAAACACATGCTGGGTGGAGGCAGTGCTCTGCAGGAAGTATCACATGTTAGTAGAGTAAGCATCAGACCCTTCTCCTTTTTTATTTTCTGAACAGCAGCAAGATAATCAGAGGAAGGGTAAAATGTTAAACTTTCCTTGTAAAAAAATGACACTTGTTATAAAAATACATTTTAAGGGTGCAAGATATGCATGTGATGTATTCTACAGCTGTTCCTTCAGAGGAGTAGAAGGCCTGAAAAACTCTCGAGTGTAGTTTATATGAGGAGCAGCAGACATTTAATTAATCTCAGTCCTAGAATTTTACAGGCAATATGTGGTCTCAGAACATCTCCGCTCTAGTTAGCAGAACATCTGTAGTAGAAAAACAGAGCTCAAATAAATCTGCATTCTCTCGTACCCCCCCCCCCAAACCCTACCACTTTTTGTCATTATTTCTTTAAATATTTTTCCAAAGATTTGAATGTTCAGCTTCTCCCTGTCCTCCCAGCCCTCCTTTTGCACATAGCCTGGATATAGATCCTATATTCTGAAATAGCTAGATCTGAAATTCTGGGGCAATGATAATAAAAGAAATGCCTCAAATGTTCTTTTTCTTTTCTTTCTTTTCTTTTTCATTCAAGTTCTCGGTTGCTGCAAATTGGGATGGTTCCACATAGGCAAATTGTTAGAGGCATAGCTTTATGAATTTACACATCTATAAATGATATTCCAGTACTGGAGGTGGAATATCTTTTTCCATGTCATCTGAGGCATAAACCAGAAAATGTACTTCCCTAGACTTCAAAGTGCTAACTGTAAGAGTGATTAAAGAGAAATTTAAAACAAACATTGGCTTGCCAGATCTCACCTGGCATTAATACACACGCTGCACCACTTCAGAGATCAAGTTCTGGTTGCCGTGTGCACAGATTTTTCCATCTCAGTCCTGGTTGCCCTGAAACTGGGGGAGGAAGGACTTTGCAGGTCCTGTGAGGAAGGAGGGAATGCTCTCAGGTGGCACCACTGCCTGGCCCAGAGCTTATTCTGGCTTGTCCTTGCTCCAAAGAGAAATCTTTGCTGTGGAAAGGAAAGGTGGAGAACCTGAAGCTTGCTCTCGCAACGTTAATCCCAAAGTTGGATAATTTTGAGAGCTCTTGCTGTCTAAGAGGGCGTGTAGGTGCTCCCAGGGTGCTTCTAGGGTAGGATCATGAACCTGCTTTTGGATTCTCCTGTTATCTCCTGACTGTGCTTTGGTTTGCACCAGGGAGGGGTCACAGAGGATTCCTTTGGGATGAAACTAAACCAGAAATACGTTCCCATGGGCACACAGGGCACAGGAATAGATAGAGCTACACCAAATAAATCCACCTAGAGATGGATGCCACATCCTGAGCCAACTATTCACATACAGATCTCCCATCCAGCTGCACTCCTTCCTGGAGCAGCCAGTCCTGCTACTTTTGAGGAACATCAGGACACAAACAGGCTGCAGTGTAACCTGAGCCCCATGCAACCTTCCTTTTCAAAGGTTTTAGACACTGTGCAGGCTGAGATGTTGCATCTATAAGACAGGGATGCCGCTTTTGGGATATATTTTCCTGTCTTTAGCAGTGGAAAACATCCATTTAATGATTAGCACAGACATGTTAATGATCAGCACATACATTTTAATGTTTAGCACATATCTTGCAGTGCATTCACTTCCCTCAGAAGGGCTGGGAGGTCCGTGTGACATTTAAACGCTATTTTAGTCTTATTTTAAGGGCTGAAACAGGTCTCAAATGATGCATCAGGCTCAGGCTGGCCTTGGGCGTAAGGGTGCGATTCACCCCGAAAGAAGAGCCCAAACACAAGTCTCATCACAGCTGCAATACTCATTTCTGGAAGGCACCCAGCAGGTCTTATCCAAGCCACTACAGACAGGCAGCTTGAGTTTTTCCAGTTCCTAATGATTACACAGTATCCTGGAGTCAGTTGGACAACTTCCACCGAGAGTGAAACTCTTTGTATTTAATATGCCCCGAAAATAAAAGTAGTATAAGAGAAGGGCCTCTGTCTTTTCTTCTTTTATTGCTGCTGTTGAAAAGGTTTAGCCCACAGGGATTGGAGCACTGGGCAAAAATACAAAATATGCATTACATCCTGTTACACCAAAGCAGGCAGATCCTCTCCCGTAACAACCAGACCGGTACAATGGGAGACTTTGTCTGGTTTTCCTGACCATGCAGCCTTCATGGGCTGTCATTAGGGTTTCCATTTCAGGAAGTTAAATGGTGGAAATTGATAAATATCACGACTCCTTTTTCACCATTGTTCCGGTACGGTGTGTGTTTGAAAGGGATGGGGGAGCTCTATTACCTGATACTGCAATGGGCCACAGGAAATTATTTCCCTCTTTGCTGGATGCCCAGAATATCATCAAATATGAGTCTTGCAAATCTTCAGCAGCCATGATACAAAGAAATTTGTAAAGAAATAAATAAAGTGAGTGTTTAACAGATGTAATATATGGGCAGAGCACAGAACAGCTTGATCTTGAGTTGATGTGAACAACTGGTCCTTTCAAAATCCATCTATCCTGACCTTCAGCAGGAGAAAAACCAGAGCAGGTCCCCTAGACAAAAACACTCTTCCACTCTACATCGTGCTATAAAACTCTTGTGGCCTGGAATGGATTTGCAAAGCAGTATCAAAACACCCAGCCCACCTTTCAGGGCATTGGAACAGGGCAAGAAAATTCCCAACCAACGCAAACTTTTGCTCTCCCATGTCATCTGAGTTGCAGAGATTTCGTCATAGCCTCAAGGCTGTTTCCCAAATTACCTGCTCTCTCTCAGAACCCTTCTGCTTCTCTGCTCTCTTGCCTGCAATATTTTCAGATTTTTTTTCTCCCAAGGGAACATTTTGCAATGTTCATGTCATGGTCTAGATCATAACCACACCAGGCAACCTTATTTCCTTCCTGATGTTTACTGGGGTTTATATGCTCCAATATGAACTGACAAATATGTGTACTCAAGCCCTTGCCAGTGAACAGCACGACTTTCCATGGTTCATAAAAACTCACCCATCCCCAGTGTAGCAGAACCATTCTCATCTGCTCAGAGCAGGAGTTCACCACTTCCAAACACAGAAACCATATGGTGACATGTTTTAAGAGAAAACATAACCAAGCAATGTCCCACCCATGACCTTTCCCAACAAAAAACTCCCCTTTCCATGCTGGAACTCCATCCAGTACAGGCACCTGGTGTCCCACAAGGTGCCAGCTGCTGTTGTGTGAGGAAGATGAGTGCTGGCACTGTGTTGGTGTCATGTGCTCACACCCAAAACACTCAGCTTAACCCACTTGACTCATTAAAATTTGGCATTTTCAGGGAAGAAATGAGAGCTTTTGGAAAGGTGTTCCAATGCTTATTAACCTTAACTGGTAAAAAATGGCATCCAGCTCCTAATCTGAATCCCTTTAGCTGCAGTGCCCAGACATCACACCTTATTAAACATTTTCCTGCCAGTCTGAAGAGTCTGCTACTTCTTTTTCTTAGTTAGTCAAATTATAGATAATAGCTCATCACTCTGACACTTTCCTTGTGAGGCTTAAGCACAGTAAGGACCTTGTGCATATGCAAAGATCAATTTTTCAGTATTTCAGCCCATGTCTTGGCATCCTTCAGCTAATCAAAAATACCTCTAAGCTGTGGATATTGCTGCTGGACAAAGCTATGCTGCAACTTGACTTCCAAGACTCTGTTGGGCAGAGACCACACCAGGAACTCATTACCAGGATGATCAGAGGGCTGGAGCAGCTCTGCTGGGAGGAAAGGCTGGGAGAGTTGGGATTGTTCAGCCTGGAGAAGAGACGCTTTGGGGTGACCTCATTGTGGCCTTCCAGGACCTGCAGAGAACCTACAGGAAAGATGGAGAGAGACTCTTTACAAGGGCCTGGAGTGACAGGATAAGGGGGAATGAAGCCTGCTCTCAAACTGACAGGTTTAGATTGGATCTTAAGAAGAAATCCTTCCCTGAAAGGGTGGAGAGGCCCTGGCACAGATTGCCCAGAGAAGTTGTGGCTTCCCCATCCCTGCAAGCGTCCAACACCAGGCTGGATGAAGCTCTGAGCAACCATGGATAATGAAAGATGTCCCTATCCACAACAGTGGGGTTGGAACAACATGATCTTTGAGGTCCGTTCCAACCAAGGTCATTTTATGACTCCATGATTCTCTGTCTATTTGCAGGCCACTGATAAAATTATTAAACTCTGTTATGCTAAGAATTGTGTGCTTTGGTATGGAGAAGGAAAGTCTTGCTTGATAACTGTCTCTTTACCATCACACGTTAAGTTCTCTCAGTTTCCAATCCAGTCAACGTTTGCTGCATATTTTCTACGCCTCAGCAAATCCACATGAACAACACTGAGCAACCACAGTGTAATGAGGATGAATAATAGTTCTTGGTTGTACAGTCACTTCCTCCCTCTCCCCTGTGTGCTGCAGCGTTTGCCTTCCAGGCCCGGGGCTGCTGTGTAGGACGTGGCTGTTGGGGTCCCTCAGAGTGAAGTGAGGCTTCCAGAGTGCCACTGACAAAGACATGACCTCACTCCAGCCCTCTTTTGGCTGCTTGGACACGTTTCTACTTATAGGGCTTAGGTAGCAGCTCCCTCCTGCACTTCACAGAGACATAAAACCCCCCTGTCCTTTCCTGTTTGCATCTTCTGAAGAGCTCATTTTGGTAAATTCTAATTGCAGGGAGTTTTTTGTCTTACTTGGAACAGTCTGTCTGCAGTTTTGTGTAGATGAGGTCAGACCAATTTTGTAGTGAATGAAGTCTCATTTTCTCACTCCCCCATCAGCAGGATCAGGGAGAGAACTGGAAGGGTAGAAGCTGGAAAACTCATGGGTTGAGATTAAGACAGTTCAATAGGGAAAGGAAAAGTTGCACATAAGCAAAGCAAAACAGGGAATGAATTCACTTTTTCCCTATGGGCAGATGCTCAGCATCCCCAGGAGAGCAGGGATCCCTATTCCATGTAACAGTGACTTGGCAAGACAAACCCCATCACTCCAAATGTCCCCTCTTCCTCCTTCTTCCCCCCACTTCACATCCTGAGCAGGATGTCACAGCGTCTGGGATGTCCCTTTGGTCAGTTGGGGTCACCTGTCCTGGCTGTGTCCCCCTGCACCCCCAACCTTCTCCCCAGGAGCAGGAAAAGCAGGAAAGGCCTTGGCTCTGAGTGAGCCCAGCTCAGCAATAACAAAAACATCTCTATATCATCAACCCCGTGCTCAGCACAACCCCAAAACTCAGCTCCACACTAGCCACTGCAAAGAAAATTAACTCTACCCCAGCTGGAACCAGCACAATGAGAAAACATTTGGTGGCTGAGGAAAATCTGCAAGTCCTTGACAAAAAGCCTCACTGCACATCACTATGTACAAGCTGTACTTGTCCTTGGAAGCAAACGCTGAGTGAGGGACAATATTTTATTGGTTTTGTTTTGGTTTTGGTGGTTTTTTTGACCTATGTGTTCATTTACAGTGATATGGAGTAGCCCCCATTCTCAGTAGTCCAGGAACGCTGCAGGAATGCAGCATTCACGCACATATGGAAATGAATGACTGCACGAAATGCAAGGCGCATCAGACTGTCTGCTGTCTGCAGTGTAAGCCCTGTGGCCCTATCTCCTCCCTCATTTGCCTAACCCTGTTTTAACAAGCACCTGGAATGGTTCAGCTGTGATGTTCCTGCTGTTCCTGCTCTGCAGGCCCAGAGGACTCCCTCACATTCTTCTCTTGACACAGTGACTCGCATGGGGCAGAGGCAGAATTCCAAAACAAAGCCAGCAGATGCTGTGGGTCCATGAAAGCCACATGGAGTTCTGATGGTTTTCATTATGTTGTGGTGTGAGTGCCCTGCGTTCACATGGCCTGATGGATTTTAGCAAACTCTGCCCTTAGTTTGAGTTACAGGCTCTTCCTGAAGATTGGAGAGCACTCTGTGTGCATGTAAGGGGGGGGTTTTATTTTATTTTTTAATGTTGGCAAGCAAAACACTCTTTTTCTCCAGCCTCTTTACTTGCACTTTGCTGTGCTACCAGGAAAACACTGGGAGAGTTATTGATCAATACCTTTTAGAGTAAAAGTTAGTAATGTTTCCCAGTAGTAAATGTTGTGGGAAAGACATGAATTCATTTCAAGTTCTGAATCAGATTCTTTCTTTCCCTTCAAAGCATCGCTCAGATCTGAGGAATTCCGAAAAGAAGGATTTTCATACTGAACCCAGAACTCTCTGTATTGTTAATGGGACTGTCAAGGTGCTGTTCTTACAAGGTGTGATTCAGAGAGTTCAGCCACCCACACGGCAACTGCAACCACAAGAGGCAACACTTCAGAGCGTCCTATCTGAGAATCCATCTAGAGGACACTTCAGACAGACCTGAGGCTCCCCTGCTCGAGCTTGGAACTGCCTGGACATGAGCCAGCTCTAATTTAGAAGTCCTGCAGACATGTTAGCTCAGTTCTGTGTTTGAGCTAATATCAAAGCCCTTGCAATCATCTGCCTTGAGATGATGCCTTATAGGTAAAGCTCAGTCCTCAGGTGATCCAGGGTTTTGTTGCCTCCGTGGATGTCAGAGGAATCTCGCCTCAGAATAAAAGTACTCAGGGGAGGAGGTGTTTTTCTGCTTTCTGTTATGCCATAACCATTGCTCTGGCCCAGCAGATTTTTCTATAGAGCATACAGCTGGTCTCAGAGAGCCTCTTTGGACCCTGTTGAACATGAAGCAGGTTTCTAACAACCTCCACCAGCCTTCTCTGCCTTGCTTTGCACCCACTCAGGCCTGGCCAAAATCCAGCCCTCAACCAAAGCTTGCAGGACTCCTTTCCTAGTGCACATTGCAGATAAAAAAATAACTCGAATCAGAAGAAAACCAGGCAGAAACCCCCTGCCTGCTGTCACGTGTCACACCCAAAGCAATATCAAGGGTTCTTGGCTCTTGCTCTCAGCAGACAACAAGTTTGCACCTGAACCATTTGGAAGCAAAATCTTTTCAGGAAAAAGGCATCTGGCCCAAAATATAGTATGGATTCCTTTGTTTAGTTTAGCTGAATCCCATGGTTTTGCATTTTCATCCCTCAATCCTCCCTACCAGAGGAACAAATCTCCGGTAATTTGAACACATGTAAGCTCTGCACTGACTCCCGACTCTGATAACTTGTTCCATATTCTCAGCACCATTTACATTAAACAGTTCTGCCACGTTTCCCCTGTGCTCCAAGTGCAGAGAAACAGATGGGCAAACAAAGCAAGGAATGGCCCTGCCTTGCTGCACCTGAATTTTGGTTTGAAATCTATGCAAACTTGGGGACTAATTAGGTCATTTTAAAATCAGGGAAATTCCTGCAAAACGGTTTTTTCCCCCTACTTCTTCAAACAGAATGAAATGTGAAACTACTCCAGATTACAGCGTGTAAATTGATGTGGAGATAAGATAGGCTTTGTTTTGTTTGAGACTCAGAAAGATACTTTAGGTAAAGCTTCTTGTTGTTGGCAGCCTACTTTCTTTGCTGAAATATGATTTAAAGTCATCATTTACCAGCTTTTTTCACAACACTTTGATGGGAGTAGGAGGAAGGTGGTAGTGGGAAGTCTTTCCATAGGAGATTTGCTGAATGGTTATGAAAATGTTGGATTTAAAGGCCCGTGCAGGAGAACCTCTCTGCTTGTTTATTTTCTGAAAAATCAGACCCATGGTTGACCGTGTCTTTCGCATCACGTTGATACTGTCTGTACCTTTGAAAAAAACCACTCAAAAATGAAATCAGAAAGAATTCTGTTAAAGAATGTTCTCACAAAGGCTGTTAGGCAGTGTTTTAATCTGAGACAACCGGTATTTTACTGACTCAGGCAGCAGTGCTTAATGATTGTTAACAGTATTTAGTGACTGTGAATGTTCAACTTCTATTTGCTTTGCTTTCTGTTTTGTCTCTGACTCCCTTCACTAAAGGCTGAAAAGCTCCTGAAAAGCTGGGAAATAGTTTTGCAAAATCTTTGCTAAAAGGCTGGGAGATCTTTATGATGTTGAGTGTGTTGGTTACACTCTGCCCTTTCCAGCTTTTCTGCCTCCAGGAGCAAGAACGAGATGGAACCTGACGATTGTTGGAAAGCCCGACACCAATTGCTGAAAAATAACTCCACAAAATAAATAACTTGCCTTCAGCTTCATGTCTACCATTGTGAATTTTTTTGTTTGTTTGTTTTTCTGGGGTTTTTTTTTTGCTTGGCTTTTTTAAGGGCTGGAACTTTTTCTTGCTTTCTAGCATGACAGCAATAAAAGTTCTTCAGTTAAAAATAAATACAGATTTGGTACCTGAAAAAGTTCATTGCTGCTTAGATAAATTTAAAAGACTGAAACTCTTGATGAGAGGTTTTCTGACAAGTCTGCAAGCTGAAGTCACACAGTGAAGAGGTCTTGAAATGTCCAGTGCCTCTCATATGTACATAAAAATCAGATGTTCTGTTCTTTTGGTTTTGTTTTTGGCCTTATTCGGGATGAGTTGGATATGGCAGATCCTTATCCAAATGTGATAAGCATCCAAATTTGCAGGGAGCTGGAGCACCTACAAATGACCTACATGTCTTGGGAAATGGCAGCAAAACCACCCCCACGGGTTCCCACACTTGCATTCCAGAGAAGTGCCTGAGGCCATCCTGGAAATCCTAAATGCCGTTGAAAGTGACTGACAAATGGCTGTGGAGTTTTGTAAAACCCCAAAAAAATTTAGGAATAGGTTTAGTAATCCCCTGAAATTGCATGCTTTGGAAAATCCCAGCAATGTGGATTTACCATTACAAATGAGAGACAACTGTGGAAAACCTATGAAAAGGAGAGTGGTTTTTGTTGTCCTGGAAGATCTCAGCTATCACATTTTATCTTCTCCTGCATCTCTGCCTCAATTTGTTCTGAAATCTTGGAACAAAAGAACACTTTGGTGCCCAAGCCATTCAAGAGCAGTTTCCTTACAGATGAAATGACATGTCTGAAAGCATCTTGAACCTGTTAATTTTTATTGTTATGATACTGAAAAGGTTTTCTTTCATGCATTTGATATTAGGACAGTGCTGACAGATCTGCAGCCTCACCTAATAACAGTGCTTCAAGAAGTGAGATTTCACAAACCATTAATCCTACATGACACAATTTTATTTTTATCATTCTGTTCGCCTAAACAAAAGCAAACTTGCCTGATTTTTCCTTTACTGCTGTTAGTTGTACAAACATTTACTGACTCACCTAAGCCAGGGTTTCCACTCAAACAGTTTTTACCCAGCTGAATGAGGTCATTTACAATTAAAAAGAATTCTCACATACATCAAAACATAAGTTTTACTTTTGGTGGAAGGGAGGGTAATTTGCTACAATCAGTCTTGAACTAGGGCTTTATTTTATAATGCTGTAAATGTTGCTACCCATCAACTCCAACCAATTAAAATGGCATTGGTGTATGAGCACAACCTCACTGTCCACAACCTCACTCTGCTGCTTTTGTTCAGGGGAAAAGGATGAGTAAAACGTCTCCAAAGGGTGTTTTATCTAGGCTGACACTGCAAAATGAGCACTGTGAGGGTTTTGTTTGTTTTGCTGGAGGTGTGGAGTTGTATCCAGGTTCCCAGATAATGGAAAAATACAATCTCCTCAGTCAAAAGATGCACAGTCTTTGTTTGAACCACGAGCAACCAGGGAAGTGGAGGTGCAGGAGCAAGGAGTGAGGGAGGCACCCACTGTGCAGGCCTGGGAGGCCACGAGCACAAGGGACCTCTTTTTGCAAGGATTCTTTTCTCTTCTTCCTTCATTTTAGTTTTCTTTAAAGAAATAGGATAAAAAGGTTAAATATCATTACTCCCAGTTTTTTAGAAGGAAGCCAGCACTAAATCTTGCTTCCTTCTAGGCTCTGCTTTCTATTTCGGTGATGTGAAGAATGGGACCTGAATGCCCACAGGCCCGTTATTTATTCTGATCTTCTTTCCTATTTTTCCGTTACATTTTTAGTTTAAATGCAGCCCTGATTGTCTGTTTCTAAGGCCTTGATTAATGGGAGCAGCCCACATCCTTAGCAAAGCCAGGAGCCTCTGTGACACTCTCCAAGCCTACCGCAGGTAGGATATTCCCTGAACTGCAGCGGAGTCATGCAGCTGCACTCGGTGGTTTGGAGTTCAGACCCGAGGTGTGTGGTGGAATGTGCAGGAGAGATCTGAATTAAATTCCTCTTCAGTGTCTGTTTTATAGAGGAAGGAACTGGTTATTGGGGCTTCCCAGCCCAGGTCTCAGTGCTCAACCATATCATCAGCCAAAAAGGGGAGAGTTATGAAGAGCCTCTGACTGCTGTTTTCAAACGAAATGCCTTTCTCAGGCCTCTGCATTGGGAGCAGCTGTTCTTGTTTAGGCAGTTTTTCATATACAAGAGGATATCATACATCTTCATTCTGGAGAGATTATTCCTGATTGAAAAAAAAAAAAGAAAACCAAAACCAACCCAAACCAACCAAACCTACAAAAAACCCCAACATTTGAGAGGAAAATAAAAATCTTATACCTTGAAAATGTCTCCAAAGAAGGTGAGACTGGCTCCTGGGTGAAATGTTTTCACCCAGGCTGGCCCTGCTTCAGCAAAGCACTCAACTGCATCCATAAACCCGGTTCACTCCAGTGGGAAGCCTGGATGTTGACTGGATTTTGTGGAACAGCTGCCAGACAAACTCGTGGTGCATCCTCCCCCTTGATGGTGCAAGGAGGAACCTGATTAAAGCTGTTGTGAGAGACCACTGGAGAAGGCCAAGTGCTCTGTACAACAACAACTTTTATTGATCCCATAAAACTCAGGAACACTCCTCTTAGCCAGCCACCTATTTTTGCCTGCTATTAACAGAAAACGAACCCTGCTATTCACACATCCACAGCCAAAGAGCACTCTTGCAAGAAGTCCCAGCATTTAAAGTACTGCATGAAAGAAACAGCAGTGCTCTCCCCACTTGTGCAGCTACAGTAGACTCATTTGGGGCTAGATAAGAGTTATCCATGGTGATGGAGAGAGGAGAATTTATCCTGATGATTCAGGGACCTCTGTAACCAATCTAGCTCCCTAATAGCTGAGTGGAAAATGAGCAGTTGAACCATGTGCCAGTGGGATCCTGGGCTGCAGGAGGAAGGGCAGGGCCAGCAGGCTGAGGGAGGGGATGCTCCCCTCTTCTCTGGGCAGTGCTGTGTTCAGTTCTGGCTCCGCAGTTCAAGAAAGACAAGGAGTTACTGGAGCAGGACATGGAGAGGTCCGTGGAGATGCTGAAGGGCCTGGAGCATCTCCCTTCCGAGGAAAGGCTGAGGGAGCTGGGGCTGGACAATCAAGAGATCAGACTCTTTCCAGAGTGCCCAGAGACAGGGCAAGGGGCAGTAGGCACAAACTGAAACATAAAAAGTTTCATCTGAATGGAAGGAAAATCTTCCTTACTGTGAGGGTGACAGAGCACTTGGGACAAGCTGCCCAGAGAGATTGGAGTCTGCTCCTCTGGAGATATTCCCAAGCTGCCTGGATCCTGTGTAACCTGCTCTGGTTGAACCTGCTTTAGCAGGAGAGTTGGGGGTGATCTCCAGTGTTCTGTGATTCTGTGAATCACTGCAAGGTTTAAAGCTGTGCTGCTCTTTGGGTGGTATTCAGACACGTGTGATTTCCAAATCAGCACTGTGGAGACAAACATGGCTTTAGTAGGGAGTGACATGGGAAGGTGGAGAGAAAAAGGATGAAGTAGGGAAGCCCCATTCTGGAATGCCACCCACTTAATCCACAATTATTACCTGTATAGTTCTATTTATTCATGAGTACCTCAGCTCTGTTTCATTGCTCCTGTCCTGGTTGTCTTGTTCCTTGTCCTGACAGATTCCAGCTGACATCAGACCCCAGAGGAAATGAAGTGGGTTTCTGCCTGTGTTGAAGGGTTGCTCAAGCAGGATATCTGTTTATTAAAGCACTGTCTGGCAATTCTCATAGGGTGTCTATAACTTGTAAACCTTTAATACAAAAGGAAATTCAAAATGCAATCAAGAATACAATGTGGTTTGCAGGTTCATGCAGTTATCCCTCTCCAATCCTATAATCCATCCTTCCGTGGTGACTTGCATGGTTCTGGCCTGACCCTTCAACCCTATTCACATGGAAATACAGATATTTATATTAATAACTGTTTCAAATAAATATATTCTATTACACAGTCTATACATTTCAGAATCAGAACTTCTGAGAAAAAGATTGTATTGTTTGCAGACAAAAGAGCAAAGTATTCCTTATGTTCAAATGACCTAATGGGAGATTCTATATTAGTTTCTCTCATATGGGGAAAACATATTTTATATAATTTTTCTAAACTGAGAGGAGAAACCTTAAAAAAAATCTGTCCAATTTAATTTAGAGGCATAAAAGTGAGCTTTGGAGAGGTGTGAAGTCATCATCTGGTCCATGTCTCTGTTGAGGACTGTCTTGTAAGGAGAAACAGTGAGAGAAAAACTTTGGTGTTAATTAATTATATTAATGTAAAATATACTTTTACTAGTTGGTGCTTGTGCTTTTAGGAGAAAAAGACAGCTCTGTCACTAGATGTTTGATAAGGGATGTCATCAGCATGTGATTTATTTGAATATCTTTTATTTTTTAATGTTTTTCCATTTCTGAACCAAGGATAATTCCTGTTGACTGGTTATCCCAGCACAGAAAACTTTGAGTGGGCAGGCAATTGTATTTTCATTTCTGTTTGATCGCTTCTCCTTATTCTATTTAAAAAGTTAGACTCCCTCACACAGCAGTGTTATCAGCTCTTCTAAGCAGATAATTTATGAGCCAGCCCAGATTACACTTGGGATGAAATAACCATAAATCTGTAGTATCTAATAACATGGCTTTGTTGAAGAAAAAGTAATTTGGAATTAGTAACCCTAAGCACAAATTTGTCTCTGATACCAATAAACCCCTTTTCCCTAGGAAGAGCTAATTCTGTGGCAATCAGCTTCTCATCTGAGCCTGGAAAGAAAAACACAGTCTCACTTCCACTAAAGTGAATACTGAAACAGGATTTTCACCTTCCCACCAGTGCTGATCCAGACTCTGGAATAAATTAAACCCTAAAACTTTTAACTGGGGAGGGCTTGCAGTGTCTGAGGCTGCTTGAAACAACAGATTCTTGGCACCAGATGTTCCTTGAGATGCTCTTTCCATTGTAAAAAGGATTAATAATAACCAAACATTGCTAGTTAATTTCTCCAGAGTCCTTAAAGGGTGGAAACAGTGTGTAGATGAGGTAGAACCCCTCACTACTCTCAGCATTCAAAACCCTGCTGGGTATTCACAGACTTTGAAATGTCTGCTTTTAATTATGCACGTTGCCTTTCTGCCAGGGAGCAGGTGGAACAGCTTTCAGCTCAACTGGGAGCTCACATAAACTCCTCTCAGCAAAGCCTCTTCAAGAGCATTCTTGTTCAGGGCTGCCTGTGTCAAGCTGAGACTCCAGGTATGCACAGGAGAATTTTCTCCTTCCAGTTAATTGTACAAGAATTTATTGGGAATTCAGTGGAACTGGCACTTCCCCTCTTGCTCTGTTATCTGCCCAGCAGCCAGCTCTGTGGCTTTGGTGAAAAAAACCTCTCTCTTTGTATCCAGCGTGGCATGGAATCATAAATTCATAGAATATCTCAAGTTGGAAGGGACCCATCACAGAATCCAACTCCCTGCTCCTCACACGACTGCCTAAAACTAAACCATATGACTATCAAAAAAAAAAAAAAAAAAAAAATTAAAGGGATGTTAACTGGGAATGTCCTTCAGAAAATGTCACGCTAGTTTTCTTTTTATAGCCACATCCAGCAAGGTATTATATATCCAAGGTATACACACCTGTGTGCTTCACTTTGGGAGTGTTCAGCCTGGAGAGGAGAAGCTTTGGGGTAACTTAATTGTGGCCTTCCAGTGCCTGAAGGACCTACAAGAAAGATGGAGAGAGACAATTTAAAAGGTAAGGAGTGACAGGATGAGAGGGAATGGCTTCAAAGTGAAAGAGAGGGGGTTTAGATTGGATATTGGGAAAAAATTCTTTTACTGAGAGGGTGGGGAGGCCCTGGCACAGGTTGCCCAGAGTTCTTGGATTCCCCATCCCTGGAAGTGTCCAAGGCCAGGCTGGACAGGGCTTGGAGCACCCTGGGATAGTGGAAGGTGTCCCTGCCCATGGCACAGGGTTGGAACTGGAGGAGCTTTAAGGTCCCTTCCAATCCAAATCATTCTGTGACTTCATGACAGAAATTCAAACAATGAATTAAGCTTGTCCAAGCACCCAGCAGTCACTCTTATCTCTCCCCTATCTTTTTGTCACTTTATTCCAATGGCAAGAATAACTCCTGGACAACTAACGCAGACCTGCTGTTTGTTCTTATTCCTTCTCAACTTAAATTGAATCTGTCAGGGAAACTTTTTCCCCTTTTATGGCAATTTTTTTTCCAGGTTTTCCCTGTGTTGTTTATGGACAGAATGAACACAGCTGCACATGCAGGCATGACTGAAAGTCAGGCATCCAAGCTCCCTGCCTCGTTACAAGTCTGCATGTGCCAAAGGGCTCTGGTGCACAAGCTGTTTGTTGACAGACATAAGGAGGTGGAGGTTTGAAAATTCTTGCAGATATTGTTACGCTGTACCAGGAATATCTGTCAGCAATCAGGAGAAATCCTACAGACCCAAGGTCTGCTCCTCGAAAATGATTCACAGAGACTTCACAGAAACTTTGGTATAGTTTGGTTAAAGAAGACAAAGATATTTACAGGCTGAAAGAATATTATATTTTAAGTCTTGATTTGAGAAACAGCTCTAAATGGGTATAATTGCTTTTCTGAATAAGTGTAAATGTAGATTAAACTCCAATCTAGTCAAATGAAAACAATCTTATAGCCCCAACCTGTCCTAAGCCTCTCATCCCCTTTGGTTTCATCTACAACTCATGGGGATGGGAGAGGAGAGATTGTGAAAAGACAGTGTGGGCTGGGCACAGCCACAGCTTTAAAAACTCTTAATATTTGTCCTGAAAATGAAAAATATAGGCTACCACCACTCAGTAGCTGGATTTTACTAAGCAAACTATAATCACAGATCCTACTTTTCTTCTGTTGGCTTCATTGCCAGGAGGTTCTCCAGTTCAAGGCTTTGGTTTTGCAAACAATCCAGGGACAACTCTCAAGGGCAGGGCTATAAAAGTAGCAGATACTACACACCACAGATTCCTTTTTCATTTGTGAAGAAACTTTCTCCAGAAGAGACAAGATTTGTGGTGCGGTGAGGTGGTAATTAAGGAGAATTCAGATAGGAACTTATTATCTGTGTAACATAAGCAGAACAGCAAAATTAAGTGGAGGGAGGACTAGTAAAGGTGAGAGTGAAGGAGAGCATTTTTTCAACAAGGCTGCTCAAAAAAGCCCTGAAATAACACCAGTTCTTAACTTCAGCATCCTGAGGTTATTACATTTCTACCACAAACCCTTAAAAAGGCGGTTTCTTACACAAGTATTAGCATTACTCAGATCAAGTGACCAGCTCCTCACAGCTATTGAATGGAGATGTCACTGTCAGTTTTCATTAGCTGGAGATGCAAGCAAAAAAATCAAAGTAGGGCTTAAGTGGGGTTTAAGATGGGTCTAAGCTCCTTGCAAAGCCAGAGCAACAGCTGGCATGCAATGTAAGCATTGTTCATGCAACATGGAACAGTCCTGGGTCTTCTCCCCTTACAGGAACTCCCTCCTGAAGAGCCTGCTAATCCCTGCTGGGGCACTGAGCAGCAGCAACAGCATGAGAACCATAAAAAAATCACTGAAATGTGCACTGGTCTGTGAAAATACCCATGTGGGACAGCGAAACCTTGCAAACTGTAAAAACACCCACCCCAAAATGTGGACTAGGATAGGAGGAGTGATCCTAATGCTCTTAAAGGCTCCCTCTGTCCTCAGCACTGTGATGGAATTTCATGTGTCCCCAAGACTCCTCCCAAAGCATGTCCCAATGCCATGTTTTTCCACATGTATCCATCTCATGCTTTTAATAATTAGAGGAAATAGGTTCTCTGATGTGCAAAACCCAGTTGAAAGTAGCTATTTACACTTGAAACAGCCTTCAATCCATTAATTGCTTCCCTCTCTCACCCTCTTGTACTGAAATTGTGGCATGTTAAGAATAATCTAAGAAAAACTCAGGCCACAAATAGTGATAAAATATCTGCTGATCTCCTTGAATACTATTCTGGTCCTACCAAAGTGCAGCTTAAAATACTTTTTTCTTTTTTCCCTCTCTTGGTTTAAGTCAGAAGTGTAATGGCATTTGAGCTGTTTTTTCAAAGACTTGTAATTGCCCAGATGATAAAGCTGGATAATGTGGCAAAAGGCATTATGGAAGGAATGTGTTTCACTTCTCACCTGTCTTTCCCAAAATGTGCTGGCAGCCAAGGATGATATTTGAGACCCTTTCAAAAGAATGCTTCTCTTCTCTAATAAAAGGAAGCTTTATTCGGATACTCTTTTTTAATTCCAAGGTCCAAAAGAGGCCACGCTCTCAACATCCTCAGAAGCTAAGCTGGATTGAAATGGAAATGTTGGAGCCAGCATATGTGTTGCTACTTCTTTTGGCTCAATAATTTAAAAAGAAAAATAAAAAAATCATTATTAAATCTGCTAAAGGGCTCGGTTTTGCCCGGTCCTCAGTGACCTGAAACTCCCGGAAGGCAATAAAGTGGAGTGCTCAGCCCCTTCTGGGATTCTCCATATGGTCCCTGCAAAGCACATGACTTCCTGACATCTGCTGAAGCAGCAGTACCTGCTAAGCCATGACACTGCTTGAGGTACTGGGAGAGTGCTGGAATCCAGCCCTTTGCAGATGAACATCGCAAATATCCCAATATTTCAAGTAACTCCTGACATCTGCAGACAGGAGAACCTCTCAGCGTTGCAGCACTGGGCAGGAACAAGCACAGAAATACCAAATAGAGGCAATACAAGCACAGAAATAATAAATCTTTAAATTTAAATGGAAGCAGACATCAGTGTTTATCTTGCTCAGCTTTACCCTCCAAATTTCCAGTCACTGCAGTGGCTTGCAAACAAATCAGTTGTGCTTGCAAGAGGCAACCAAAGAATAAATCCTGATATTTAATCTGACTTGGAAATTACCTCCCTAAGCTTCTTTTGGGAGAAAAAATGTCACAAAATCATCTAATGTAGACACCAAGCTGTATAAGATAACATTTACATAGGTCACTGAGAAATGTCTCAAGATTTACCAGCGCATCTCTTTGTTTTTGGTTTCCCACACCTCCATCCCTTTAGAAAGTTGTGAGTTTTCACAGAAAACACCCAAACCCTGTGAACATGTGCTTGTCTTCTAAAAAAACCAACAAAAAAAAAATTCTTAAAACCCCCACATGCTTTCATCTGAGAACTCATTTTTGCATGGTTTCCACAGATTTAAACTGTCTATATTTTCTTTATGTCTGCCAGCATCTCCCTTTTCTTTTTTTTTTTTTT
>VZRO01003930.1:210237-264379 GCA_013397915.1 Daphoenositta chrysoptera | reverse complement strand
TTTTTTTTTTTTTCTTTTCCCAGAAACCCAGCCTAGTTTTAGGCCAAATAAAACCCCTCTGTCACCCACAATGTACATGTAGGGACTGAGAACCCCTTCCCTTACAGAGCCAAACAAATGTAAAGTAGCCAGAAAGCATTAAAAATGTTGAAAAAAGCGCATAAAAACATATTTGCAGAATTGGCCAGAGAATTTCTTCTCTGCTGGGGAGTTTAGGCTTTCAGTTTAAACCCTTTAATAACAATGACATGATCACTGTTATTAAAGCCCCATTATTTTTATTTTACACTTGCTACTGAGCAGTTATTACCCTGTAAAGCACTTTCATAACTAAAATCCTTGTCAAGGGGTGCAGTTTCCTGTGTATTATCTGTGTCTCCTTTTCCTGCCTTCAATTCACCACCACAGTTTCTCCAGGCAGTTGGGTTTCATGAGCCATCCCAAGACTGAGAGGGAGCTTTTGCTCTGCTCTGTGTCTTCCAGAGGAGCCTGAGATTTGAATAATTTCTCTGCCTTTACCTCTCTACTTTTGGAAGTCCTTCCTCTCACCATCTCTTCCAGCTCTGAATGTCCCTGTCTTGTTATTCCTTCTTTTTCTCCAGTGGATTTCTTTGCAGTTACCAAAGAATTAAAAATATAATGTCACTCTAGACCTCCTTGTGATGGCGAGTGGCCAACATCAGCCACTGTCCCCGTGAAACAAGGTCATACTCCTTCTTCCAGAGTAGTGGATCCCCAAAAACCACATAAACCTGGACAATAAAACACCTGGAACTACATGCACATTGCTGGTTTAATTCAAACACCAATTAATGACATTCAAAATGAAAAAAAACCCAAACCTTCAGGAGTAGCTGCACCTCTGTGCCACTGGAAATCCTTTGGGGTAGCTGGGATATCTCTGCAGGGTTGGCAGCACCAGCCAAGGTCCTTTGGGAAATTTGTGTCCTTTTGGATCAGCAGAGAGAGGCCAGGTGGGATCCCCAGAGCATCTCAGATGTCCCCAAACACCCGTGTTTTGCCACCTGAAGGGCAGCACTCCCATTCCAGAAGGCATGTTCCTGATTAAACTGACACTGATGCCACTCCTGATAGAGCTCAGGAGATAAGGACCAGTTTTTTCACTTCACAGGCTGTAAAGAGCTACTTAAAGAGCTACTGACACGTGAAAAAAATCTCACCAGGTTTTTAAATATATAAAGCAACCTCACTTCTTCTTTGAAGTCATTATACTTTATAAAAAGCAATTCACAATCTCGTTCTATTTTTTTGTGTTGTTTCTAAGACACTCTTACTGTGTTTTCCAGCTTTTCTGCAATTATAAATGCTTGGAAACTCTTTGTTTACTGTTGGTGTTCCAGGACATGCATGGTTTTAGGAGACAGAAGTTTAAAAAAGAAAAATTGCAAAACTTACAATATGAAACATTCAAAAAACCCCACAAATCTTTGCAACCCTGGAGCTGTCCTGATTAAACCTGACTTTGTACAGCTCAAGACTTAGAAGAACTGGATGTTAGAATATGATTTTCAGGAAGGCTTGCATTTGTTATGGAGGTTTTCTTAAAAATTTATTCCAGGTTTTATTGCCTATAAGTGAAATGCAAATAGATTACTTTTGGAGTGAAAATAGGTCTAGAGAAGCCTCACTTCTGATCCTGATTTGATTATTTCATGAAGGTGCAGAGCAATTTGTAGCAGTCTTGGGTTGGTATCATCCACTTTTGGTTTGTGTTCACTACCTCTGTAGCAGAAGTATGGAGGACACTTATGAAACTGGAAAGTCAGAAAAACATAAACTTTAAAAGCACATTTAAAAGCTGAAAGAATATATTTTTTTCAATGAAGAAAAATTAAAAACAGGCTTTATGGAAACTGCCAAGGAGGCCCAGAAAACCCCCACACTTTATAACTCCTGCCTTGCTGCCAGCACTTGTATCAAGAAATCTTTTTATCAGACAGGTGGCCCTGACAAAGAAGGGGCACTTGTTGGTAATCTAATCTGTGAGAGTGTTTTCAGTTGCAGGGAAAATGAGAATTATTAAAAAAAAAATCTCAGCGAGAAAATTAAGGAGGCCCCCCAAAAAATCTATTTAAAACTAATTGTAAACCAAACTAAATAATGAGCAGAAAATGCTGTGTGAATCTGCACTGGAAAAAATGCTAACTGTTTAAAAAATAACTTCCATTAAAAGGAAGATCTTAGTTTGCCCACCTGCTTAACCCCAAGAAGAAATAAAGTTATCAAGGTTGCCTTGCTTTTGAGTGAAGCATTGTCAGCTTTCCTATGACAAAAACTATTTAAAATTTGGCTTGTGCTGCTGTCCGTTAATGGCTGGGGGTCATGGTGGGTTGGGAAAGGAGTAGCTCTTGCAACCACTGAATGACATTTCTGATCAAAATAGTTAAATCATATCTGCATGGCCTTATTCTTTATATATTTTTCACTTCAGCATACACAGAGCCTTAGGAGTATGGCTCTAACATCTAAAACAATTATTAAAGCAAGTTGTTAAAGCTCTCTTACTCACATTTTTGCCACCTTGCTACTGCCTCCCTCAGTTATTTGACACACACTTGATGTAAAACAGTTATAAAGAGAAGAAAAATATTACACAAATTGGCTCTAGCAGACAACTTTAACTCTGCTCCCACGTAATTGTGAAAACAGGGAATTTCTGTTGGCTGGGAGCAGCCTCAACGCTGATGTATGGCTCTGCCCTGATTTTCCTTTAGTTATGCTCAGAACAGATATTTTGTTTCAATCAGGTACCGAATTCATCTGTTTCTCAAAAGCTGAAACTTTAGGCTTTCCACATGTAACAAAACCCGTCTCTAGCTCTGACTCAGGCATATGTTCAAAGCAGAAATCGAGGAGGATGGCAGCTTGGTTAAAGTGGAAAAGCTGGAAAAGCCTGGAAGTGTGATTTAGCTGTCTCAGTTTCCTTCTTTCCCCCACAAGCATCATTTTTTACAGCTGCTTTTATCCCAAATTCAGGTTCAGGTGCCCAGCAGAGCCCATGGTGAGGCAGCTCTGGTCACCCATCCCAGCTCCCTCCTGTGCAGGAGAACATCTGGGGCACAGCTCCAGGGCGACTGCCTCACTTTCCTGGGAAAGGTCCCGCTTCCTTCCCAGCTTTTCATGAGACAATACCCAGCTTCTTGGTCAGGAACAGTGCTGGCATCTTCTGAGGAAGCCAAATCCTGGGGGACAGTGTAATTCATCCCCGAGCACCTGCAAAGTATTACTGTTCATGATGAGAATATATATTTTTGGTGGGTTTTTAAAAAATAAATATTTGGTGACTTTCTGGCAGGTGCATTTGAGGGAAACACATTTTATTAGTCATTAAAGGACATAACCTTAGTGGTGGACCTGGCAGTGTGACATTTTTAATTGAACTTGATGTTAGAGGTCTTTTCCAACCTTTATGACTCTGATTCTTTGTGATTCTTTATCCTCCTGCCTCTCCAAGTCTGTGGGATTTGATTTGGGTGGGAATCCTGACCTGGTCTGGCACTGACAAGGCTAGCCATGTCCCCTCACACAGCCCATGGAATGCTCTGCTCCTGCCCTGCTGGAAATTTTCAGGGAGCTGGAAATGAGGCAAGAGGATTTAGTGTGTTTATTTAGATTCAAAATGTATCTTATAGTTAAAAAAAGAAATTAAATACTCAAAAGTTAAATTACTCTTTAGCAAATGAGAACATAACATTGCAGCAGCAGTGTCTCAGAGGAGTTCACTGGACTTTGAATCATTGCAACCCATCTGCCCTAAGCCCCTTTTGATATTTTTTTAGAGTATGAAAATTTTGCTATTTTTTAGAGTGCTTTCTGTTTTCATAACTGTCCCATGCAAACAAGAATGGGAAAACTTTGCAATTTTAGACTTTTCCTACAAGGTCTCTAATTTATAGTTCTATTATTACTCCAGAACCTAAAAAATCTTTTCTATTTAATTTTACTCTTAAAAGAAATTATTGGAGACCCTTCTCCAGAAGCTAAAGCAGCAACAGAAGAAACAGATATATTAAAAAACAGTTAAAAAAAAAAGTCAAACAAAGAATCAAACTAAAGACACCCTAAAAATATTTTCCCAATCTGTTAGTCACAGCAAACTTGCACATCTCTCTTAAAAATATATCCTTTGTTTTTGAAATAATGCTTCCTCTTTAAATAAAATTACCTTCTAGCATGCTCAGAAAATTTAAGATCATTTACATCTTGTTTTACATCATCTTTAATGCTGTAAGATGAGAAGAAAATAGTGTCTGCTGCACAGAGGTCTATCTGAGAGCCTCTGCATTTGTTCTCCTACAACAGTCACTGTAAAGTAATCCCTCTGCTCATGGCTGGGGAGTTCTGAAAGCCCAATTTTCCCCTTCCTCAAGGCTTCCTGCAATGTACATTGACTACAAAATCCAACTTGCAGTGATGTTGCTTTGTAAAAGTGCAAGGAAAGGATTTGGAGCAGGTTTTAAGCAAATTGCTTTGCATGCCCTGCTGTAGTTGGTTGGAAGGCTCTTCTCATTATCCTGGGTTTTATTGCAGCTATTAACATTTATCAGTGGGTACTCGATATAAAGATTGCTCCTGTATAATGAGCAGGATGAAAGGCCCGTTTGTGTCTCTCCTATCCAGCACTCTGGAGATCTCTTGCAAACTAATTACCTTGATGAGAGCAGCTTGCAAACACAAAGCACTCCAAAAACCCGGGCTCATATTTCTCAATTTGTATGAAAATGCACTCAAACCTTAGCCTTAAACGAACTCTGGTTTAATTTACACCTAAATATACACCAAAAATAACTTCTCCAGCTCCATTGCTGCTCTGTTCAATCCTAGGGATCTTCCCAAACAGATGTAATTGGGAGGTTCAGGGCTTTATTTGTTACCTCAACATCAACATGCTCGTGAGTCATCACTGTTCGAGCCCTAAAATTACACACAACTAAGGCTCCTTTTCTTCTCATCCTGATCCCCTACTGCTGAGATCTGATGGATTCTGATCTAAAGGAAGAGCAGTTTTAGACCAGAAATGTCGTGGTGGCATCCAGCCAAGGCCCTTCTGATGCAAGGCAAAATGCACAATGAACAGCTGACATTTGTTGCTCCTTGAAGTAAGTCCAAAGCAATTTAGCACAAGGCTGTGAGCATAAATTATGATAAATTAACATTGTTTATTTAAAAATCCTTGTATCAAATCAAAGCTCGTGGTCTTTCTGGAATTTTGGATTTACAAAATAAACTGGAAAGGAAATAAATCCTAAAGTATTCCAGGGCAGGTTGGATGGGGCTCTGAGCATCCTGGTCTAGTGAAAGGTATCCCTTGTCAGGGGAGGTGCAAAGTGGATCTTTAAGGTCCCTTCCAACCCCAGTCTTTCTGTGATTGCGTGATTCTATGGAAAGTTTCCTCTCTGAGTGATTTTCCCTCCCAATACGTGGTTTTCTCCCTCAGGTGTTGCATCTCTCCTCTATATCTTGAACTCCCTGTAGGAGAAACTGCAAAGCAATACAGCAGCAGAGTAAAAAGAAAACATTTTGAAGATCAAGATGCCAGCTGTGTAGTGTAGCAAAGAGGACAGGGAAAGGTCCATGAGCAAAGGAACGGTGTTGATGTGAATTAGTAGGGTCACTGTCTGAACTGTGTGACGGCACTGACTTAAAAAGTGGTGTGTTCTTCAAACAGTAGCAAAGGATTTGATTTGAAGTCCAGATACTGCAAGTACCATCAAGCTGCTATTTAGTCCCTTTAGAGGAAGATGAGAACATGGCTTTTGTACAGCAGTATAAAAACATCACCCCCTGTGCAGGAGTACAGGATTCATGGCAACAGGAGAGTTCCCATGGCTGGCAAGGGGAGAATCCGTGGGAGCAGGACAGGAAGGAACAGCTGAGAGAACTTCCTGAGAGTGATTCAGTGAGAGCTTGAACAGATCAGGGAGTGGAGGGGAAGGCAGCAAAAAGGGCCTGAGCAGCCAGGTTTGACAGGCAGAGCGAGCAGCTCGGAAGATGATTTTGGCAGAAAGTGCTTGTGCACTCATGCGTTCAAGAGGAGGGAGAGCTGTGATGGGAAGAGCTGGGGGAAGAGAGAGAAAAGCTGTTTTAGCCAGTGGAACAAGGTCTTGGAAATAGTTTGAGAGCAGAGTTGGATGTATGGGGTGATGGAGAAAGCAGTCACAGATGGTATTTTTTTCTAATTCAGTAGGATGGAAGGGCAGTAATATTTCTAACAATGATAAAGAGGTAGCAACACGAAGTGGGATAGAACCTTAGCCATGATGTATCTAGGATAAACTCCTCAGGAGTAACTGTCATGAATACAAGGAAATAGCAAACAATGAAGGGAGGCAGTTAAAAAAAAAAAAAAATTCAGGGTTTCTCTTTTCTTCTGTTCATGTTTGCTTCAATTCCAAGTGAGTAAGCAAGGAGTCTGTTTGTCCATATTAGATCACAAAATCACAATGTTCTCCCTCATTAACCTCAGAAAGGGGGAGAAAGACAGAATGAACAGCTTTGTGACAAAGGTACTTTTGCTGTTCCCCTTGAATCAACAAGATCATTATACCTGTTCAGTGTATCCTGCACTGCACATTTTCACTTTTTCTGCTCAGCTGGGCAGGATTTTATTAATTTTCACATTTTCACGCTTCAGGTCTGCAAGACACACACCATGCTCCAGCATAAGAATTTCCTTCTAACCATCAACCAAGAGCACACATGGCACTTCACACAGCGTGTGTCAAAGCGAGTCAGAACTCATTACACATTAAAGGGTGGCCAGAGACTGTTTTCTTTAGGCACTCAATTAAAGGCAGGTGTCTGGCCCCTCATCAGTTCTAGGTGGTCTTTTCCTCTTGGGTTGTTTTCCTTTTCTTGGTGGTGACTCAAGTGCTTTCTTCACTTTTGAAATCTGTAAAACTCCCTACGATCATTTCAAATTCTCTCTGGTTACATGTGCAAAAGTTTCCAAGGAACAGTCAGGACTTGGTAAGTAATTTTTCTTTCTTCTTCTGGTAGGTATAGTTTTATTCCAAATTCCTAGCAGTGGTTAGCGATGTCAAAAGAAATGGAATTACAGATGCAGGAGTGTGGATGGCAGGATAGGCCATTTTCCATTGCTGAGTTCAGAGGACACTGAATTCTGTCCGCTGCTGGAAGACCCCAGGAATGGTACAGTGATGAGGACTCCTGCTTTGTTTATACTCTAATTCTGGGACTTGAAATTTAACTCCTCTCTCTGTCTCTGCCTCTCCACAGCAAAGCTGAGAAGGCACCACGTGTTCGGATTTAGCCGCTTTTGGATGTAATTGCTCGAAATTCACATTGACTCTGGGATCTCTGCCAGGGTACATGCTGACAGAAGACAGCACAGACCTTGGGTTGATAATGAACCTCTCTTCAGTCATCGATATTTTACATTAAATAATCATAGAGTGAGGTTAAGAACTGCAGAGGGTAGAGGGAGGTAGAGGTAAAAGGTCAGAAAACGCTCGTGAGACTACATGATGAGGATCATTTGGTGTGAGGAAAAACTAATTTAAAATGTATTTTTTACCTGTGCTAATCTACTAGAGATAAGCTGCCATCTTTGGGAAAGCATTGCTCCTCATGAAATAGCCACCTGCTTGCGGTGGAACCACATCACCCCTGAATAAAAAGCACAAACACTTGCTCCAGCAAGTGTTTTAAGCAGTGGTGCAGGAGCAAGCTTTGCCCAGTCTTTGTGCAGCTGTGCCTTGCAGGAATGGTGGATGGAGCTTGAGTGTGCCAAGATCACGGGCTCCTCATGCTCTGGAATTGCAGAGCTCACCCCTCCAAAGCTTCCTCAGCGCACAAAGGGAGGAGCAGGGAGGGAGCAGAGGGTCGGGAACAGGGGGAGAAGGGTCTGGCTGTGTCAGGGGGTTCCAGATGGCAGGCAGGCCAGCTGGGGCATGGACAAACCAGGCTGCCCGACACCCAGAAGTGCAGGACAGGCGGCTGCTGCATGTGCACAGTGTGCCCAGAACACATCAGATTTGTCATGCGTGTGCAGACCATCTGTGAGGCAAATGCTCGGCAGCCCCAGTGAGCTGGGATGGAAACAGGAGGGTCCCTGCGGAGCACCACTGTGACAGGGCAGCAGCTGCCTCCTGAGCTGGGTGAGGAAGGGCTCTGCCCCTCTGTATTCCAGGCTGCCGTCATTTAAAGGGTTTGTCCAGGGACAGCACGGCCATGAGAACATTGTACACAGCTGTGGAAGGAGATGGAGATTAAATTGTGCCCACAAAACACATCTGTTCTGAAAAGTGGGCAGTTGCACATGCCAACAGCTCATTTAGAGAAACTAAAGTAGCCATTCTTTCACCATCCTTTATACAATGCCAGCGGCTGGCAGGGAAATATTCGCATTTCTTGCCCTCCCACCATTACAGGGCACTGTTGGAGTGTAAGGAAAGCACAGTCTGGTTGGGATGTAACCTGCACCTACTTTGGATGCTCCAGAACTGAGTTTAGGGAGGTATTCCAGAATTAAAAAAAAATGGGTTGGAAGGGACCTCTGGAGGCTCCATGGTCCAAACTCCAGGCTAATTATGGACTTACAGAGGGTTTTGCCCAGTTGAATTTTAAAAGTCTCTGAGGACCTGTGCCAGTGCTTGGCCACTATCAGAATGAAGATGTCTAACACTCCTTTAAACAGGAAGGGAAAAATCACATTTGTATCCTGCTAGTTTTTCTCCACTTAAAATCTTGAACTCTATTTGTTCGTTCTTTCACCATAAGTGAATGCAGGTTACATTTAGCATTTCATATACAGGCCCATTTCTTCACCATATCAGAGTAAGATTATTATCACGAAATATCAATAGAGAACTATGCCTAAATATTAGAACAAAAGACAGGTTTTAAACTTTTAACCAATTACTTTTTTGAGGGGGGAATAATATTTGTATAGTCTGAGCAAAACACTGCACTACCTTCTCCTTCTGTTTTTTTTTTTTTTTTGCATGGGATTTCACAGATATATCCTTACTCTCGCTTTTTAGGCTGGATTTATAGACAGAGACATGGGGCATTCCTTTATATAGAGCTTTTGTTAGTTCACAAGGACTTCATGAGTTTAAATGTAAAAGAATTCTGAGGATACCTCAGAGAAAAACAACAAAAAATGCCTTAACAAAACAATTTGGGCATTTTTTTTAGTAATATTCTACCTTTCCTGAATCCAGTCAGGAAGATTTTGGAAGGGACAGAACATCCACTGAAATACACTGGAATTTATACCACTATTGGTCTCTTTGAAAAGATTTTTTCCTTTTCTCACAATCCTTTTCTACCTCTAATTCAAATCAGCCCCATCAGTTGTGCTTTAGGTTTCATGAGAGAGCAATGCTGCCTCGTGATTCAAAGAGCCGCAACACAAAGGTCTTGTCCTCTTGTTCCATCTGTTCAACGTGATCTGAACTTGACATCAGAAAAGATGGACATGATGCCCTATTAAAGGAAGTTTTATCCTTTTAAACAACTGCAAAAAATGCCTTGCAGCTTGAGTGAACACTTGTTTTTCATCCCAAAGTCAAAAAAGTTGACTTTTTTCATGTGGCCTTTCATTATTAATCTTTGTAACAGAGGTGTGATGCCCACAATGAAAGGTGTCATCCCTCAGGCTTCTGGAAATGTTTGAAGTAGGAGCAGAAGCATGAACCAGGTAAACAGAGACTATTTATACCCTGCTGGAGACAAGTCATGAGGCTGTAATGGACAGCTATAGACAGGCAATGACATAGCGACTAATGAAAAGAAATAGGAAAAAGCAATTGGAAAAAATTCTTCCTTATTCCTTCTATGAAAAATAAGTAGGAAAAACACTAGGCTAACTGGGAAAAAATGCAAATCTGAAAGGTGTCTGATACCCTTCCTGTTATGTTGAAAGAAGTGGGGAACTGGAAGCAAGTGAGAGGGGGAAAAAAATCCCAAAGCAAATAATCAGCTTGTTTACGAGGAAGATCCCAGCAGCTGGATGAGCAGCAGGAATGGAACGGGACGGGATGGTCTGGCCCAAGCCCACACTCCCCACAGGCTCAGCCTCCTCACAGGAGTGACAGCATCTCCAGCCAGTGACCTCTTAGACAAAAATGTGACTTCACTCCTGCCCGGGGCTGGGGAGCAATGCTGAGCAGGGAGCAGGCAGCTCCTGAGGCTGAATTGGCTGTGCTGGAGCTTTCTTCTCTGCTTTTTTTTTTTGTTGTTGTTTTCAGGTTTCCTACTCCTGGTCATGCGTTTAGGTCCTTCCCATACCATCCTGAGCTTGCTGGTTCCTAAATCAGCTGCGATGGATCCGGATGTCCCAAGAGAATGAGGCGTTTTCCCCGTGCCCCTGGCTGTGACCACACCTGCTGGAGGTGCTGTGGGAACAGCCTCGGGAGCAGCCTGGAAATCTCTAAGGCACTTTATGTACTCCAAAGAAAGGTTTTGGGGTGATTTCCTTCACTCCCTCTGAATCAATTTCCCCTTGATTTTTCCTCTCTGTGTCTCTTTTTGCCTTTTCCCTTTCCCTTCCCAGTATCCCCTCGCTTGATCCATGCTCACAGTAGTGCTGCTGCTGTGTACTTAGTTCTCTCATTGTACTCTTTCCCACTTTCTCTTTTTAGGTCCCTTTTGCTTTATTCATTCACTTTTCCTGTTACCTCCTCTCTCTCATCCTCACTTCATTCCTGACAGGTGGTGCTTCTTTTTTTTTTTTTGCTAAGTTGCTCCATTTATTTTCAAAATCACTTTTCATGGCTAAACACACACAGCAAACCCCTTACATCCTACATAAAGAGCCAGAGGACATAAACCAGCTGAATTTGCTTTTCCTGAGAAGGCTCCGTGTCACATCAGTCCTGAGGTAACACAATGACATGGAAATGAGGGACAGTTGGGCACAGTGACCTCCATCTCTGCACTCCCATTGCCCTCCCACATCCATTGTCCTCTCCTACTGGCTGTGGTGGGGTGCCGAGGTGGTTAAAGCACAAAACCTCTGATTTTGGCTCACAGAATGTGGTGGCACCAGGGCAGTTCAGTGCTCAGATACTCAGCAGCTGAGTCACAGAGGCAAAAGTTCAAAGAAGGGCAGCATCTACAATCAGAAACATGTTTTGGGCCTGAGGACTAGAGGAGTTAAAAATAGGGACATGTGGGCTTAATTACAGAACAAAGGGAAAAGGGGCTAGAAAAAGGAACAATTTGGGGAAATTAGGAACAGTTGATCAACCAGAGCATTGCAAACAACCTCAGACACTGCTCCTGCTTTCCCTGCACAAGAGATCCAAATCATGTAACAGATGACCCGTGCTCTGCATGGCAATCAAATGCATGGGGGGCTAAAAACTCTAGATGTGCAGCTGACAAGGTGATTCTTGCATGGTAAGGATAGGGGTTAACTCTGTCCTTGCAGGAACTGCACAGGCACAGAAGCTGTAACAGCCTTCAAGCCTACAAAATATAAAACCTGCCTGATCTCTCTTTGACCAGGCTAATTCATGCCCCCTTCCTCAGACCCTCACAGCCTTCCTCCCCTGTAAATTGAGTGGATCCTCCTCTTCAATTTCCTCTGCTTAATGAAATATATATTTGAGCAATACTAAGACCCTGAAGATAGTCAAGTTCAACTGTATTGGCTCTTTTTGAATATTATATTTCATTGAGTATGTATACAACTGTTTCTAGACATTAAAACTTGAATCAAGGCAAAAATAAGTTGGTGGCAGTTGTGCTACAATTTGAAAATGGCCTTGTGGCGGTACACTGCAACCAAACTTCATTTTGACTTGGGCCAAAACCCTGCATTAGCCCTCAGATTTCTTGACCCAGTTCTATTTGCCTGTTTTGAACAACCTCACTGCTTGTACAGATGGTAGGAGATTGTCTCAGCTCTGAGGCAAAGAAGAAACCTACCGCAGCAGAGCAGTGACCAAAGCAAGCATGGAAATTACTGGATCAGTGTATTTGACTGCTGCTTTTCTTTCTTCTTGCTCTGATTCCAGCAGGGATGTTTAAACATGCCTGGCTCTGTGCACTGTCCAGTGCTCCAGCTGGACTTGGATTTCACATTTGCCAGCAGCACTTGGGCGTAAGTGCAGTGGCTTCCTGGCTGTGTCTTATTTTGCAATGTTGAAACACCATTTTCAAACATTTTCTTTTTGTTCCAGCATTTATAGTTCAAGCTTCTGTAATACTGAATCTAGATTAAGATGAGGATCTTATGCAGGACTGTTCCTTTCCATTAAAATGTTCCCAACACAAACCAAAGAAATGCCATGGTAAATTCCAAGGCTTCATACAGCACAAGGAGCCTTTATGGCAGACATCTCACTGTGTCATCAAACTGATAAAGAAGCAATGAAAAATGTGGGTGATGAGTTTTGGTGATTGGTTGTGGTGATTACACAGGAAAAAGGAACTGATTTTCCCTCCCAGCCCTTTTGATTAACGTAAGAACTTTCCCCTCAGAACACTAAGAAATATCAGCCGACCTTGAGGACTTGCAGTCCTGAGTAAACCCTGTCCCGTACAGAATAAGAACCGACACTTACTACCCGACCACGCAACAACTTGTTGTGGGTTTTGTCACGAGTGTTCTTGGACACAGAGATATCTCATCCAGTGCTGATAATTTACAGTCATTTTATCACTCAAACCTGTTTGCTTTTCTGCTTTGAGCCGCTCAATATGGCAGAGATCAGTACTTTGAAGGAATCTGAGGATATTTGTTTTGGATCACATTTTCTTGGACGATAGCAAAGAAAAAAACACTTTTTTTTTTTTTTTAAACCTCTCTGACTCAGCAATCACAGAAATTATAAAAGCCACTGAAACCTATTGCAGAAACCTGCAAGGATAATTTTTAAAACTACCTGAATTTTATATGATCACTGTCATCTGTATGTTATTCCTGACATCTAGAATGGGTGAAAGATAAAGAAAATATTTGATCTAACAGAATAATGATAATCTTTCCTCTAAATAATAAACCTTGTTTGCTCCAAATAACAAACATGGACATGAGAAAACATTCTTTTGAGTCCAAAGGGTCTCCATGGCCAACCTGACTTCCATTACACCCATCTGTATCCTGGATGCCACCAATGCCTATAAGAAAATGACCCTTTCTCCCAAGATGCATCCATGGAGAACTCTAGGATCTTTATGTTGCAGGAGTCACTAAAAAAAGGGAGAACGATTTTAGAGTGCAACATATAAATTGTCTCCCATGGACATTACGGAATGGTAGGGAAGAGCTTGAAAATAGCATTTTCTAATTTCCAAAGCAATATTTCAAATAAACTTTCCTCTTTCTTCCCTGAGGTATTACTGAAATGACAATTTCTTTCCGTTTCCAAGCAAAGAATGTTTCCAAAAATATTTTCTTGCTTAACCCCAACATGCTGCTAAGACATAAAGTTTTAAATGTCTATTTTCTGCAACTCCCAGAGTTTTATTTCTCCTCCTTTTATGTAGGCCTGTTTTGCAAAGCTTGATCTCCAGTGCCTAAATGTGGAAAGGCTGATAATTTACACTGGAACCAGCATTTGGGGAACTTGTGTATCTGGAGAGCTGGTTTGAACAGAAATTGTAAAAATGCACTAAACAGGGAAATTGACTGCCAAAATTAGACTGGCACACTTCAGGATTTTAAAGACCAAGCTTACTGCAGAATGGCCTGATTAGCTCTGTCTAAATTCATTATTGAAATACAGTTAATGTTGGTGTTCTTCAAAACTCTGAAAGATGAAAGGTGCAGCAAACATTTCAATGCACAGACTTCAGCTTTAGGGTATTCTTTTGGAATTTAGATTGTGTTAAGTGTTACAAAGCACTGGACATGTTCAGACAATGCTCTACTAGGAGGGTGGCTGAATATTCTCTTCAGTTTGACCTCAGGGCTCTGTTCTTGATTGGAGCTTTTCTCTTCCCCCAGCATTTGCAGTGCTCAACTTTTCTTCAGTGGGAACATATTAAGCAGCAAGCTGGGAGTTTTCCTTCCTTGTTTCTCCAACAGATTTTGGAATTTCAGTTTAGTCCTTGATAACAAGGTTTCCAAGTGCCACAAGGAAGTTTGATGTCCAGGCACTTCAACAAGAAAATGCTGTTTCAGCCCCTTGGAGGGCTGGATGGTAACTGATGGTGAAGGAAGGCAAAGCTCAAGATCCCAGCCTGAATCCAGCAATTCAGAGAGTTGTAGGAGTTTGAGACCTTCTGCTTCCCCAGATATTATTTACAGGAGCAGGGAGTGCCAGGACAGGAGGGAATGGCTTCAAACTGACAAAGGCCAGGGATAGATGGGATATTGGGAAGGAATTGTTCCCTCTGAGGGTGGGGAGGCCCTGGCACAGGGTGCCCAGAGAAGCCATGGCTGCCCCTGGATCCCTGGCAGTGCCCAAGGCCAGGTTGGACAGGGCTTGGAGCAACCTGGGACAGTGGAAGGTGTCCCTGCCCGTGGCTGGGGGTGGGACTGGATGATCTTGAAGGTCCCTTCCAACCCAAACCATTCTGGGATTCTGTGATTCTCTATCTGCCCTTCACCTGCATCTGAAAACGCCCAGCCATCAATGAGTATCTGACTGTGAGCTTCAGGGGCATTGCTTCAAGCAAGGAGTGATTTGCATTTGCTAAAAGGCAACTTATCCAGTTTTTACCCAAATTCTCCATTTGGCCTTTAATCACAAAATTTCATGCACAAATCTACTCACAGGAGAAAATCCAGAACATACAGTTTCAACTTCCCCTTGTGCAGTGTGTGGATCCATTCCTGGTTTTGCTGGGAAAAAGAAACCCCTTTGAGCTAAAGAGGGCAGTAATAGAAATTCCATGCTCACACGTGCTAGGGTTTCATTTCAGTGACATCATTTATCAGTTTGACTTTGCCAAAGGGAAGAAGTTCACGTTGTAGGATTCAAAAGCAGCATCTAGGATGAGATGGGTTAGAAAGGCCTCAGGTTTCAAAAGGACATGCCAGACGTGGGCCTTCAGTCTACTCACTCGAGCTCATTCCTAGAGATTCGCATTTGTAACCAAAACTTTCTTAGTTTCAACCTTGAAAAGCACTTAGAAAATGAAAACACATTCCAGACAGTAAAAAAGGCTGTGTTAAAAAAGCTTATATTATTTTTTGGACAGACTTGAAGAGAATTTAGGGGGATTTCATGCAGATTCTCTGGTGAAAAGGCATGCCAGATAAAAAGCTTAATCATGTTAACTCTCTGGAAGACAAAAGGACTGGCACACTTTGTGTATGCCAACTTATAGAAATCCTAAAACTCCTTAGAAGGTTTCTTGTAACTTAATACACTCTGCAGCCTCTTTTTAGTTCCTGAGATACACTTTCTAATATTAATTTTTCTTTTTTCACCTTGCTATGTATAACTTAAGCAAAAGCTGGACAAATGTCAGTGACTCAAACACACAAACACAGGTGACTAATCTAGCTAAGCCTTGGAAATAACTGTGTGAATAAAATATAAACCAGTTGGGCTAATCTAGGAATGAAGAGAAGGAGATCTCCAACCAGCAGAGATGAATTCTATTCCTGCTCCAAGCATTGAATGAATGAAAGAAAAAAAAAATTGGCATGTGAGGATCTCCTTTTCCCTTCTGTTCTGAGCTGGTGTTACATTTCTCTGATTGTGTCCCTTATGGTTTTGTGCCCTTTTGTGCACCCTTGCACCCCTTTGACAGCTTGTTCGTGCACATGTGACAGCAGGAAGAACAAGTGAGCAGAGCAGAGGGCGAAAAGGAAAGCTGGTCAGAGTGTAGCAGATGGCACACTTCTGCTCGGGGCTGGTGTCCCTGAAAGGCTCATTTAGACACCAGCCTAGGAACAAGGAATCCCGTAGGATTTTCTGTTGGTTGTCTCCAGACATTATCAAAAATGTTTGCTGCTTTAAAGGGACTGCGTTAGAAAATTGAATGCAAATCGTCACCATTCGGTGAAGTTCTCTTGCATAACAATTGTTTCCCTAGATCACAGCAAATCTTCCTCCAAAGCTCTTTCTTTTATTCTGACTAATGCAGGAAGGACCATGATAATGGGTGTGGAGGGTTCCTTCCCCCCAGGACTTGCTTTCAGCCTCTGGCAATTTGTAGCTGAGAAATATTCGAACACTCCGTGAATGTTCTTGTGCTTTATGACCTTCAGTGAGCTCCTTATTCTAGGATTTTACCCAGCTGCTTTCTAAATCCATATTAACTCTCAGGATCCACAAAATTCCTCAGGCCAGCCAGGAAATATAAGAAGAAATGCAATATTTTGGGGGGGGGTTGCTGTGTTTTTTTCCTGTTTCTGTTTGAATCTTCCACCAGTTGGTTTAGATCAGTTCTCCTACAACAGGTGCCTAAACCTGAGCAAGTAGGATTTTCCACAGAAGGGCCTCAAAAGGCAGCTCTGGGTCCTTCTAAAAGCAAGGTCCTCTTTGCACTTAAGGCAGTGGGGAATTTGTATGAACTGGGGCCTATGGGGTGATGCTTTAATAGGATCAGTGAGCAGTAACAGAATCCATAGCCAGAGATATTTGGGGAAAGACTTCAGGAAGGTGCACATTTCTGTTGTCAGTATGATTTGAGGAGGGAGAAGAGCACCGAGCAGTCATGTCTATTCTTTATCTCTCCTTTTTGTACTTCTGTGAGTTTTTGGCAACTCTTCTGGGTTTGGACTCCACACAGACAAAAGGAGCCTTTTCCATACTGATGAAAACATAGAAGGGAAAATTGGTGTAGCTCTTCTGATGGGAAAATGAAGATCAAGAATGCTGTTAAATTATAATATAGGCCTAGGAGAAAATAGAGGATGATGGAAAATACTGACAGTCTAGCTGTGTTTTAATGAAGGATAACATTTTCCATTACAGGAAACGTAAAGAACTGGAAAACATTTTGAAGAGCTATCATTTAAAGTTTTGGGTTTTAGTGGGAAATATCCCTGCTGAAATTGTATTCATGATATAATCTCATAAATATGGGAACATAAGTTGCCTTTAAAGTTTTGGCCTTTCTTCAGCATGTTTTTTTTTTTTTTTATCCTTTTATATTGTATTAACTTTTTGTTTGCTTTTAAGAGAAAAACACACTCCTTTCTGTGTTTCCATTCCCCTCCCAGTTCTCTTCTTTTAATGAGATGCTTGACTCAAATATCATCCTTCATGTTACCCCCCTAAATTTTTATGTTCTCTCTGTTCTTGTTCCTGGCAACATCAGAGTCTGCCTTCTCCCTTTGTAGAGCTAAATGGCTTTCTTAAACCCAAAAAATCTTAAATCAACACCTAAACTGTCGTTTCTGTCACCTCTTGAGCATATATCCTTTTTAATTTGTATCACTTTAGTTTTAATCAATTCTTTCCTGATTGCCCAGTTTAATTTAGGCTGTTCTGCTGTGTCCCTCCTCAGATGAAAATATTAAAGCAACAAAATCCCATTGAGCAGTTTATCAATAAATCTGCTTAACAAAGAAATGTCCTTTAAAGAAAATGAAAGCGCTTTGCATTTGTCCCAAGTGGATAAAAATGGTTCAGATGCTCTGACCTAATTCCAATTCAGCTACCAAATGTAGGCATTTTTTGTGAGTACACACCTTGCTAAATAAGTTTCTTTGTGATGAAATTAAGGTCTTCTGATTAAAGGGGATAATTTGTGTACCACTGAAGATGCATTTTGAGCTATATGTTTACAGCTTACAACACTGAGAAATTCAAATTCCTTTGTTTACTGTCAAAGTCCTAGAGGATGATGAGGTGAAGATGAATAACACAGACCACCAAAGCAATTTCATTTTCTGAAGTTCAATGGGATTAAATTTACCAACCTTTTGTAAAAGTTGATCCTTAATTCCTCTTGAGAAGGTGTAATTTACAACTATGTTATTTAAATCAAATTATCACCACCAAAACAGGTGAAGCTTCATTTAATGTGGCTGTAAAGTTCACAAAACATACTGTGTCTTTTAGTCACGAAAAATGAAGTGTTTGGGGGGTTTTTTTGTCTAGCTGAAAGCTCTGTGGCTCTACCAGCAAACTTTTTTTCTACTCCCAGCTCTATCCAGTGGTATCTGAGACTCTGGATAAATTCTTTGTTCTGTTTTTCTAGAATTTCATTACTTGGGGAATATTTATTGTCTTACTGCAATGTTTTAGAGTTATTTACACAGCCCAGCAGACAACTGTGCAAAGATCCTGGAGCTGGTGGGAAGCTGAGCCAGTAATTCCATGTGTTCCAGTGAATAGTCCAGTCCTGTGTGACTGGGAGCAGCCTGACCACTATTAAATGGCAATTTGCCAGGGGCTGGCTCTGGAGCCTTCACGATGGCAATAATTATGTTTGATTAGGCCTTTTGATCATGGTCGAAATTGCATTGTCCCAGTACACCAGGCCTGTACAAACCCCTCCTCAGAAGCTGAGCTGTAAATTTGATTTATTAGAGGCAAACTCCAAAGCTTCCACACAAAGTCCATGGATATGGCCTTTATATCTGGCCCTTCTCTCCCACCCACCCCAGCTCAAACATGCCAAACACTGTCCCCATTACCCCTAACCTTGTCATTATTATTATTATTATTATTATTATTATTATTATTATTATTATTATGTCTTAAAAAAAAAACAAAAAACTTACATAATCTCAATGGTGCAAAACATGCACAGGCTCAGTAGGACCAAAAGTTATTCTTGGCTGAGCAGAATTACCTGTAGGTGTTTCACAAGATGAAAACCAAACTTTCAATTGCCTGTCAGATTCAAAGGTATTTCAGATAAGACTCCAATTTGCCTGAAATTTGCTCACTAAAAATTGAGGAATGTTGTCACTCCACTGTGAGCACAGTTAAATCCTGCCAAGGTATCACTGCTAAAAACTGAGCCATTACTGAATTTTGTTTCTAAGGTAGGAAGATATTCCACAAGCGTGAGCCTTAAAAATCCATTTTAAATGAGAAACAAAATTTCAAATTGAGAAAATCAAGTACTGTAGAAAGTTCCTGCTTCTTTTTCATACAAGTCACCAAAGTGCACAAGTATTTCAAACTGCTTGACATCTGTATTACATAAGCAGAAAGCAATTCAGCTGCTTGGAGAATATAAAAAACAACTTTGACCTTACACTGGAGTCATGCTTCAAAAGACTGATTATTCATACGAGGAAAATTGCTCAAAAACAACTGCTTGGAAATATTCTCAGAAAGAAAATAGATCGATTGTTCTGAGGCAATAATATAATTATGGTATAACAAACTGCATTTTTAAAAAATTTTATTCCTAAGGCTTTTTCTTTTTTCACAATAAGTGCTTCATCTGCTAGTATTTGAAATATTTTATCTTTCAAAATGTTTCCCTTGTTTGCTCAGTGTATTTTTTAGCTTGCTTGAATGTAACTCTTAAAGAAGACTGAAAGTTGCTGCTAGTGGGAGAATTTCAGGCCATGTTGCCCCTCATTAAATCTGACCCCATTATGGCCAGGAACCATATCACTGTAGGGTTAAAGATGTGTTGTGTTGGTAGAAAATACTGTAAAAGTGTCCATTAAACTAAAAATAAATCGTGATACAATAATTTTTCAATGTATTCTTGATATCGTACTAAATTACATAAATTCTGGCTTTTTTTTTGGGTAATATTTATTTTCAGGTAATATTTTCTCTCTGGAAGAGGAGGTGCAGTCATCTGGCTGACAGGCTGAGTGGAAGTTCAGGAAATCTGGGTTCAATTCCCAACGCTGCTCCCGGTTTCCCCCACGGCACTGGGTGGAGAGCTCAGGCCCCATTCCTGAAATCTCTCACGCAGATCCCCAACTCCACTGCTGTGAGCACTTGAGGATTTCACCAGCTCAGATCATAACCTGGTTAACTGTTAAAGACTGAGGCCATTTCTCCTCATCTTTCCTCTGAAAACTGTGGATTTCAGTTCTTTCCACCCATTCCCCTCTTGCCCCCAGAGCTTGTTAAATCTGTGGATCCAGGGCTGGGCTTCTCTATCCGAGCAAACTGAGGTGTCTGACCCTTGCCAGTGCTCTTGGAGCAGCTCATCTCCCACACTCTGCTCGGTTCTTACAGCACAGAGAAATAAACTGGGCTCCAGAATCTCCAGAAGAATCGTGACCCCTAATGTCATTGAGTCCAACCATTAACCCAACACTGCCAAGTCCACCAGTAACCCATGTCCCCAGGCACCAAATCTACAAGTTTTTAGAAAACTTCCAGGGTTGTTGATTCCACCACTCCCCTGGACAGCCGTTTCCAGTGCTTGACAATCCTTTCTGTGAGGAATTTTATCCTAATCTCCAATCGAAACCTCCCCTGGCCCAGCCTGAGGCTGTTCCCTCTCCTCCTGTCCCTGTTCCCTGGGAGCAGAGCCCAACCCCCCGGCTGCCCCCTCCTGTCAGGGAGTTTTGCAGAGCCACAAGGGCCCCCCTGAGCCTCCTTTTCTCCAGGCTGAGCCCCTTTCCCAGCTCCCTTAGCCGCTCCTGGGGCTCCAGCCCCTTCCCAGCTCCGTTCCCTGCCCTGGACACGCTCCAGCCCCTCAAGGTCTCTCCCAGAGTGAGGGCCCAGAACGGGACACAAGATTTGAGGTGTGACCTCACCAGTGTCCAGCACAGGGGACAATCACTGCCCTGCTCGTGCTGCCACACTATTCCTGATCCCAGCCAGAATTCCACTGGCCTTCCTGGCCACCTGGGCACACTGAAGACTCACAGCAATTAAACCAGTCCATAAGCAAATCTTGTCACTTGGGTTACAGGATCTGGTTCACACCTAAGTATTGGGGTTCAATTTTTCTTCAGAACCTCCTTCATGGTACTATACAGTGGTCAGAATTCTCTCCCAGCAGTATTGTTTTTACATTAATGAAGTTGAACTAAAAACTTGCTGTGTATTCCACGTGAGAGGTTTCTGGAGAAAACCAGGGAGTTTTCTCCGAGTTGTCTGTAATTCACCTCAGTGAATCCATTTCAAACAGGATTTTGCCTTAGTAATCTGGTCCCAGAGCTCTGGATAGTAACATGACATGACATTACACCAATTTTAAAAGGTAATTCACTTAGTGCTTCTGATGTGCATCCTAATTTTATCACTACAGAATCAGAATTCAATGGGCTGCTTCTTGTCAGGCTCGGAGCTATTATTTTCCTACCTTACATTTTTCAAATAGTTTCTAAACCAAGGGAAGGAATTTCACACCACCAATCAAAATAAGCCACTCCGCACAAAAGTTTCAATTTCCAGCTCTTAATAAATCACACAGATTTAAATCAGATTCACGAATTCCAGAGAAGTTATGCATTTATGTTCTCAATTTCCATAACAGAAGTTGCAACTCAATAGGAAAATCTGAACTCTCTAATAGTTACCTGCTGAACTTAATTTTGGGCAGAACCCATTTGTTTATGTCTGGTGGTCCCTCGCTGGAGAAATGTTAACCATAGTACAATATTAACATAAACTTCAGCTCATTCACTCTTGAGCTAAATAAGCAAAACAAACAATTTCCTTCTTTAAATCGAACACTGATGGCTGTTTATTACACAACATATCTTGCTATTAACAGAGGCAAAGCAAGGACCATAAATAATACCAGATATATTAATTTACAGCAGAAGTGTAGGGCTGTGAATCTCCTTGAGAACTTCCCTCCACCAAGACACCACGGTGTCTGTAAGATGTGTGGCATGACCACTTCTTGTGCCAGTGATCATCAATCCAATTTGCACCCTTAATTATTGAATTCCTGCATTTTGGTGAGTACTGTGGTTCCTCTCTGCAGGCTGACGCTGCCGGGGCCTGCTCCCCAGAGCCAAAAGGAAGCTGCTCCAGGAGTTTTCCTGCCAGGGATGCTGCAAGTGCAGCCCCACCCTTCTCCTGCGCTGAGGAGGGGGCTGAGGAATGCAGATGGATTCGTTCCACAGCTGAGGTCTCTGAGTTCACAGCAGAATGTGCTGCAGTCATGTCCCCAAACTGGCTTCCTATCAGACTTTAAAATAAAGCACTGCACTTTTTCTCTTCCATGCTAACTTGGTCAGAAGGGACTTTTTCATTTAAAAACATTCAAATAAACAAAAGTGTGTGTGTGTGTGTGTGTGTGGGTGGGTGGGTAGAAATACTGGAAAAAAATAATATCTGTGACCTGATACCTGTGTGTCAGGAGTGATTGGTGACACTGAGGGTGCATAAACACTTGTAGCAATTAATTCAGCTTCTCCCTGATCACTAGCATCACATTTGCTTTTTCTTCTGTTGATGACAAATGTTGCGTGATTGCTTTTAATCCAAAAGTAATAAATTTGTCGTGACTGCCTAATCTCATCTGTAAATGGAGCTCTTTGGTTTCATCAGTCCCCGATTTATTGCATTTTTGAGATAAAACAGCCAATGCTTGATTCTGTTTGGTTTTAGTGTGCTGCATCTTTTTCAATTTCTACTTTTACTATGTTTCTGTTTACTTAAATTCCTTCTGCAGATAAATTAAAACCAGTAAGATCTTTAGAGTTTCAAATCTATTTTTTGCTTTTAAGTTTTTTCTTTCCCCTCCCCCCCCAGGTTTTCCATTTGAGGTGCATGTACAGTACCAATGACATTTCAGATGGTGCAGCATTAGTTGAATGTCAGTTTAATGTGTTTAAACTCTCACTTTGCTGTTCTTCTACTGGCCAAATCCAACATTTTGCTCTGCCAGGAAATGCCAGGTGGTAACAGAGAATAATTTTAGGTACTTTTTTAGCTGTGCACCAGATGGTGATAACACAAGTAATAATATCAAACAAGTATTAGCTTGTTTCTAACCCCTGCCTCCACATGCTACAGATGCAAAAGGTCACTTATATGAAGCACTCACCATGTGCTCTGCAAAACACAACAGAAATTCCAGCCAAACTGGTCCCTGGGGTGTCCAGGAAGCATCCTGATGGAAATTCCCCACTGATTGTGGGAAAGGCAATAGAAAAATAGTAAAACAAAACTATTATTGATCTTTTGTGATTATGATTTGGAATGAACCATGTCAAGCAAGTACTTCCTAGTGTTATGTCAGTGCATCACTCTTTCAAACAAATATGACATAATCAAAGCAATTAAAGGCTGTGTCTTTATTTAAGGTTTACCTGCCTAGAGGGATATTTGACGTGAAACAAAAAAAACCCCCAAACTTATGCAAGCAATGACCTAAAATTAAAACCAAGTTATTTCTCCCTTTACCTTCCATTAAAAGGAATGGTTAGAACTTTCTACTTCCCATGGAAATAGATAAAACAGAGGTGCCTTCTGTCTTAATTTCCCCATGCACATTTCCAGATCCTGACATTTTCTTTCCCTCAGCAAAATCAGACCTGAAATTATGGCATCTCCATGCTGTATAGCAACCCTTCAGAAAGAATTCTGGACTTCCTCAAAAACTGTATTGGAATAAAGTCACCCAAATTGCAATGTCAGATTGCTTTGCTTTTAATTTGGATACGCGAATGATCCATTCCAAATGCTCCAGAGAAATATTTCCTTGTTCAGCCCCCTCTTACTTCCCCCTCAGCTCCTCCTCCAGGCTTCCTCAGGTCATTCCCAGTTTGCTTTTAATGGAAATTCCTTCTGACCCCAATCTTCTGCCTGATGAATTCAACCTTTTGCATGTATCAATCATACAAACCTTTAATCCAATTTATGGGGGGCTGGGGAGAACAGGAAGAAGCAAATGTATGGAGATCAGTGGAATCACAGCAGTGTGCTCAAAACCCACCCCCAAATGGGTGAAATTAAGCAGTCTTCTGACTCTGGGAGCTGAGAGGCTTTTTAATATCTTGCTGCTTCTTACCTGAGTTGGAGCCAATGCTCAGGACCTTTTAGACTCATCAAATTATGGGTTATTGTTCTGCTTCCAAGGTCTGCCTGGCAATTTCTCCTCAGTGCTCATGTAGTCAAGGTCTCAGAAGCATTAAAGGCCTCTGGCTGATCTCTCCTTGTGTATGCATAGTTTGCGTGCCTGCCTGCAGGAGAAGTCCTGCCTAACCTCAGCCCCAGCCAAGGACATGGCCAGCCAGCCATCAGCACCATCTTGTGGTGCTGGCATCTCCAAACCTCTCAGTGCTGTCATGGCACTAAAATGGGAAGAGCAATCCTTGAATAATCCAGCAGGCAACACCTGAAAGTCATGCTTTGAATCTGAAAGTGACTTTGATCTACAGAGCTGTTAATGCCCTGTCCCATGGCTTCCGTGTGTAACAACAGATATATTTCAAAATAAGCAGAAGTTAATTATACCAATAATTGGCATTTCCCCCCCATGTCATCTAAGCCCATTTATTTCTGCTGTCACACCTTTTACGGGTTGAGTAAGAAATTCTTACTCGTAGAATCCCAGGATGGGTCAGGTTGGGAGGAACCTCAGTCGGACATCTGGTCTCACCTCTCTGCTCCAGCAGGGCCACCCCAGAGCACAGGATTGTGTCCAGATGGCTCTGGAATACCCCCAGGGAGGAGACTCCATACCTCTCTGTTCAGGGTTCAGTCCCTGCTCAGGGCAGAAGTTCTGCCTCCTGTGCAGGGGAGTTGCTGGGCTCAGTCCCTGCCCGTTGCTCTGGTGCCACTGCTGGGCCCTGGAGCAGAGCCTGGGCCCTGCCCAGACCCCTCCCTTCAAATCCTTCCCCAACAGTTCAACTGATTTTCTTACCCTTGCTTTATTCTATCACAAGGAGCTGATAATTCTTGAGAAAAGAAAAATACCTTTCAAGCTGATGATTGAGGCAAACTCTTAACTCCCACTTTTATGGGATGTAACTCAAAAAACTGCCAGGTTTCTTGTTAAAATGAAGTACTTCCATTTTCCCTCTCTCCACCTGCTCAGAATAATTTGATTCTTTAAAACTGAAGTGGAAAGGATTTGTTTTAAAAGCAAGTAAAGTTGAATAGGAAAACTAACTGGTGTAACTGTAGCAGTATCCCTCAGTAGTAACTTCAGCACACCCCTGCCCCTGGGATCATTATATCTGGAATATTACTTTATTCCAGAATAATCAGTGTGCTTTCAAAGCAAAGCAATTCTCCTTGGGAGGAATAAGGGAGAGGGGGAGGGAGTCCAAGCCACTTTCACTCCGGGTTAGAATTCCCCAGCAGCTGTTTCTTGCTGCTCAATGGAGAAAAGAAGCCTGGACAAAAACGCGCTTCTTTGGGATTCCGAGTGAACAAAGCCTTGCCATTAAAGAAGCTGGATAAGAAGGTAAAATTGAAAAGAGAGAAAACACCCAACCTCAACATATATTGCCCTCATACAAAGACTTCTTATCAACAGCATCAGCTGTTGCCCAAAATAACTACTTTACTTCAGCAATAATCCTGAACCATAAGACCAACTCAAAACATCTTTGGAAAAGAAACACATGTATTATTTAAGGCTTAGATAATGCACCAGTGCTTAATTTGAGCCAGTGTGAGTTTCTGAAAAGTGTGCACAGCAAGAGATGCTCACAAAATGTGGTAAAGCACTTTCCTTTCTTTTGGTTTGGAACTGAATCAATGACCACAGCTGTTTCTGCAAAATACTGTTTCATTTTAGTTAAAAATGTATACCAAAATTTTAATAAATATAATGATGTGAAATGTTTTGAGGAAAATTTATTCTCCCTGTTTTTTTCTTCACACTAAAAGTTGCAGTGAAAAGAACCCCCCAAAGCCCAAACCTTTACATGCATGAGAAATGCTTCTGTGAAAATCCTTGATTAATTTTATGAAGGGGAAAAAATTTACAGATATACTGCAAGAAACCTCATTGCTGTGCAAGAACAACGCTTGAAGGAAATGGTTCCTCAGACATAATTTCTCACCCTTCTTGATTCATTGGTGACTTTGAAACTCAAACCTGGTTTTGGCATTATCCCACCGTGGAGACTGATTTTCATGCTTTCTCATGGGAGTCCATTATTAATACAGGTTAAATTTCAGTGAGTGGTAAAACAATCTCTCTCATGACAGTCTGTCCTCTCCAGGAGCAAGGAGCCTGCTCAGACACTCAGATGTCCACGGAAACACCACAGTTAATCAGCAGGAACGGAACTAATCGGATTATGTTGTCTGATCCTATTTTCTAATCACAAGAAATTGTGATGGAAAGAAAACCAGAGCACATGTTCTAATTAATGCACTAAGAATTTGCTCTGGAAGGCACTGCAGCAGGGCTAAACATGACAAGATACAAAATAATCTAGAGTTCAAGGACTTATATGAAATTTTAAAAATGTATCAAGATTATATTTTGGGAACATCTGTGGTATTTTATTCCCAGTGCTCCCCATTTTTTTTTTTTGGATGGAAAAAGGCGTTGGTTGTAATGATGGTGATGGTGGTGGTGAGAGGGAAGGAAATGATAAATGGAAGGAGAACCTTCTAAGGTTCTTAATATCTTGCCCTGGTTTCAAACGCAGTATTAACTGTGTACAGCCATAAAGAGGGATGGGAGTCAAACAGCAAAACCAGGATTTTTGGAGACTGCTGCTAATACAAAACCTACAATACCTGGTGCCTATTGGGCTGAATTTTATCTTGGACTGGTGAATTGTGGTTTTTAGTTGCCTCTCTGCTCTTCTCTTTTCTGCTCTGCTCGTGCTTGGCTTTTCTGTATCTTAGGAAAGAAAAATCGTCATGTCTCAAAGAGAGAACATAATTCAGTCCGTGAAATAATCTGTAAATAATTTTTAATAAATCCCTATTGAATTACAATTTTGCCAGTTTTCAGAGGAGGTACTAACGTGTAAAAATAAAATTACTGCCTCTGACTCAGGAATCTACAGTTCAATTAAAAGGCCAGGAGTTAGGTTTTCACCTGGAGTTTTAAGTGGCACAGGTAGAAGAAGCAGCTGTAGAAGCACCATGATCACACTGATTTCATATGTTCCAAAAAGCTGAGGGCTGGTTTTTTTCTTCCCCCATTTAAGTGTTGTACAACATTAATGGAATAGGAATTTATAGCCCTGTAATAGTTTACAACCTCTAAATTGAACCTCCTGACTTTGCCTCAGTAAACGTTTGTCAGTGGCAGGATTTGAATTGCAACCTCTATTCCATTAACTTTTTTCAGTGTAGAGTATGAAAGTGCTGTCAGTGACATTTTAGGGCATATTCCACCAGCTTAGCAAAGATTGAAGAAACAGAGACTGAATAATGTTGGGAGGAAAAGCCAGAGGAAATCCAGATGGACCTTTTACATCCTCAGTTTGATATAAAAATTGTTGATAGAGTGGGGGATTACACAGTGACACCTGCACAATACAATATGTAAGGTACTGATAAGTTATGAAAGAGCCGTTTTTGAATGACTTTCTTGAGTTTCCCCTTAAAGAAGTCTGTGTTTTGTTATTGCAAAGGGAAAGGTGGGGACAGCTTTTTGTATGCTCTTGCCATGTGTATTCCCTGGTTAACTCTTTCCTGAAACACAGGCTAGGTGCCAGAGCTTTTCAGGAAGCATTACGTGAAATTTGACGTCTCCCGAGTTTTAACATGGTGTGAATAGTTCCTAATGGGTTTCCAAAGAGGGACTATCAAACAACTGCTAAATAAACGTGCTTTGAGCACCGAAGAGCATCCACTGTAGGCAGTAGAGAAGATAACGAAGTTGTATCTGCTCAAACAAAAAGGGGAGCCCGGGCCAGAGGAAAAACTTGTTTCATTCAAAGAGGGAAGTGGAAATACAGGGCCTGTGCCACAGGTTGTTTTCCCCCTTCTTCCTGCTCCTTCTGCCTCATCCTTCACTGTCCTTGTGGGATCTTCTGGAGGAAAATGAGTTCACCAAGTTGGTTAGAGAGAAAGGCTGAGAGACTTGGGATTGTTCAGCCTGGAGAAGAGAAGCTTTAGGGTGACCTAATTGCAGCCCTTCAGTACCTGAAGGGAACCTACAAGAAAGGTGGAGAGAGACTACTGACAAAGGTCTGGAGTGACAGGACAGGGGAGAATGGCTTCAAACTGACAGAGAGTAGGTTTAGATTGGGTATTCGGAAGGAATTCCTCCCTGTGAGGGGGGTGAGGCCCTGGCACAGGGTGCCCAGAGAAGTTGTGGCTGCCCCATCGCTGGAAGTGTCCAAGGCCATGTTGGATGTGCTTTATCCAACCTGGTTTAGGGAAAAGTATCCCTGCCCATGGCATGAGGGTTGGAACTGCATAATCTTCAATCCCTTTCAACGTGAACACTTCTGTGATTCTCTGATTCCTTGTACAAGCACACAGCAAAACTCCCAGCTCTCTTCATTAAGAGCCAAATCAAACAGAAGCTCAGAAACAAACAGTATGTCCATCACACAGCGTTAAACTTACCCAAGAGCTCCTGTCCCTGGGAGAACCCAGTCGACAAAGCAGCAATTCTGCACATTTGCAGTTCCTCAGGGATCAATTAAGAGACTATTATACTCTTTACTGCTGGTGCAAGATTAAAACAGCCAGCATCTCCAAGGGAACTCCTTGTAAAACCCAAATTGAGCTTAATGAGAAAAGACTTTTGACAAATGCTGTTAGATGTGAGATGCATTTAGCACTTGTCAGGACCTGTATTCCTGACTTAATGAATTTATAAGTTAAATCGTGCTCCAGTGTTGATGTAAAGGAGACTGAGAGCAGTGGCCTTGACAAAGCTTGAGGGCACTGGGTACATCGAGCAGGCCAAATTAATGGGATTCACATTAACCTTCATTAAATAAATGAAGATGAACAGCCATAGCCTGGGTTGAGTTAAATTTTAAAGCAGCTTTTTTCTCTTTAATATATGAGAATACACAATTCTTTTGGAAAAGAAGAAAAAGATCAAACTATAGATACGAAAGAACTGTGTACAAGCCTTTGGAGAATTTGCTCAGGAAGAATGACCAGCGGTCAGGTTTGGTCATTCAGGGGTACATTTGTCACCAGGCAGGGCAGTCTGTCATCCCTCCCTGTGGACTCCAATATCAGTGAATTTCAAGGGCATTGTGTGAATTTGAAGGACACCATGAACCAGGATGCTGTCAGGTCTGTGAATTCTCCCATTTTGAGCTTTATTCAACCCAAAAAGGTGGATAGGGAGAGGGAGGAAGTGACAACTGTCTCATCCTACAGCTGCTGTGGTCCTGGCTCTGAGGCAGAGAGGCATCAAGCTCCACGGCAGCCTCAGAGATCTGTCAAGATCTTTCTTAAAGTGCTGTCAAACTTTGCCATCTTTCACAACAGAGGAGGTGGATTGTGCCCGTATCCATGTGCTGCCACATCGTCAGCACATTTTTAAGTGCAACCAAAGTAAAGAGCAACTGCGCTGTAAGAGATTTTAGGGGCAACTGTTTAGTACAGCTGGAACAGCCTTTAAGCCTCTCCAATGCAGGCACAAGTACCAGAAAGGTTAATTTAAAATACCACATCATTTCTTCCACTGTATGGGAAGAGTTTTTCATTCCTAAAGAAAAAAGGAGTATCTGGGCCCTTCTGTCTCCAGAGCAAGGTGCAATTCCCACAATCCCTGGTACAAAGAGGGCTCCTGCCCAGCCAGCTCCAAAACAGAGGCATTAAAAGATTCAGAGGCCTTAATAAAGTTGCCCTGTCTGCACATTTCAAAGTTATATCCAAAGGTCCCTTTTAAAAGTTCTGGTTTTTTCTCTGTGCTTAAATACATCCAGTTTCTCTCCCATCTCAGCAATCTCATGTGTTTGTGTGCCCAACTTCCATGGCAGGCAGGACAAAGGGGGCTGTTATAAACCCAGTCCCAGCCAGCCCTTACTCACAGGCCTCACACCTATATTTCTTCCATAAATTCCAGTCAAATCTCTATTCTAAGAGGCAACTGCTGAGTTGGCTGCTGGCCCTGGAAACCACATTTTCAAATAAAATGCAACAGAGGAGAAAAGAAAACTGCTTTTCTTCTTAAGGAAAACAAAACAAAACTAACTGCTGCTGAAAAAAAAAAAAAAAAAAAAAGGAAGGATTTTAGGTAATGGCAATAAAAATGGGTTCAAATTTAAACCAGAGTGAGAAAATCATTCTCAAAAAAGGTTCCTTTTTAAAGATCAATGAGGCAAGAGCCCCATAAAGTAGATCCAATAAAGTAGGAGAGCTCCTTAAAGGTAATGGATCCCTGACTATTTATCCCAGAGGTGAATCAGTGTCTCTTTTCAAGACAATCCCCTCTGTACCTGTGAGCTGTAGTGAGGTGGGCAAATCCTTCCCCTGCAGCTTCTTCCTCCTAGCCTCGTGTTTTGATTGATTTAGCAGCCACCTGGCCTAAGTGGCAGAAATAGGATGAGAAACATTTAATTAATATGACAGAAAATGCTCCAAGTGTGCTTGGAAATAGCAGGGATAACATTAATACGTCAGTAAATATTTCATAGATTTTCAATCCTTTCAGTTTAGGCTTTTATTGACTTAACAAACAAGGATATCCTGTGCTGCCTTTAATCCATTTATAGTTGTTTGGGTTTTTTAATCAAAGATATGGGTAAGGGTAACAGGAGACCACTCATTTCACACTTGGAGGTATGAGGTGCTCAGGGAACCAGCAAACACTCAGAGTATTTTGCAAAATGTGTATTATCTAGTACTGGAAATATATTCAGATTCTACATCTGAATTCTGATATTCAGATTCTACATCATGCTATGGAAATATATCTGATGAACAGAAAAAAAAACAACAAAGGAAGTAGAAGAAAGTTTGAGTCCTCTTTTTTAAAAATTTGGTCGTTTTTTAAAGAAGATAAAAATACCACCTTGTTCATAGAAGAAATTTTTTCTTCTGAATAATGAATATGCAAATTATTTTCAACTATTCTAAATTTCAACAAAACCAAAACCCCCAAACTCAGCATTGTGAAAAGAAAGAGAAAAGTCCAACAGTGTGACCATCTCTTGCTTGGAATGCCAGGCTTTTGTTAGTCCATATTTCCACTAATTGTGAAGGCTTCTCCGCTAATCAGAAATATCAAATTTTGCAGTCAATATTTGTTATAAGACAAGCACAGAATTTAGAAAAGCCTAATTATTCAATAGCAGCAATGAAGAAAAGAAAGAATTTGGCACTTTTACAGAAGATTAAAATATTTTTTCTGGTGTATTAGATAATTAAGCCAACAACCACACTGGATTATTTGAAGTGTGTAAAGTGCTGAAAAAACCTCCCAGTGCTCCGTGCTGAGAAGGACAAATTCTGTGGAGGAAAACAAATTTCTCTAGGTTACATCTGAAATGAATCTTAACTCTGTTCTTATCAGCCCCTGGTGCCAGCAGGAACAGCTCTAGCTCGCTCTGAGGAAAAACACTTGGACACGGCATACCAACACCTCGTTTTATGATGCCTTTTCCTGAGGAAAAGTTAAACCAGTTCACTCCATAAAGGCAGCTGAAAGGTACACAAATTATTGTTGTGCAGATGGGGTGCATGTGAAATGAAATATGAAATCCATTTGCCAGTGGAATGGAAAAGCAGGCGTGGTAGGAGCTGTAGGAATAAAACACTGGAATTACCCCAATTGCTTTCTGATACAACACACAGAGGCCTCAGCCTTTCAAATAACCCATCTTTGGCCTCTGGAAAGGCTCCCTACAGGATGATTTTTGTTTATGTTAAAGCTGGCCACAATCCTAATAGTAAATGTCTTGAAAGTACACAAGGGTCAGGCTTTACTGCTGATTGGGAAAATCTGTGTTTAGAAATTTGAGAGCTTCCTCAAGTGTTTCATGAAGGGAGTGGCTTAATTAATTGAACTCTGGCATTTTAGCCACCAGTCTGTAGCAATAAGAGGAGTGGCTGCACAGGTGTAGCAGGCACTGGTGGTGAAGTGGTTCAAAGGCTCTAACAGGGAACTGGAATCTCCAGGTTCACACCCGTGATGGTATTAGGAATCAAAGCTGAGACACTTCAGCCACGATCAGCTGCAGAAGCAACAAAATCACATCAACCACATTTGTTTCCTAGACAGACATTAGTTTTTCCTAATCATAGAACCAGATTTTTAATCTTTTTTTTCCTTTTTTCTTGAGAAATAGAGAACTGAGAGGTCTGACCCACTGGCCTGAATCAGGAAGCTTTAAATACCTATGTCAGTGTTCTCTAGTTCCGCTGCCAAGGCCGTGGCCTCCTTTGCAAGGGCCAAATAAAAACTCAAAAGTGGATAAATTGTCAAAGAGCTGTAAGACTGAAGTAGCTGTTCCTTTTCCAGAAAGGATAACAAAGGTATCTTTATATATCCTGCTCAAACAACAGGAGCTGTGGGAAGAGGAGGGGGAGCAGGAGCAGAACAAGAAAACAGATATTAAGTAGGCCTTTATGTATTTTTATCCACTGATTTGAGGAAGGAAGAAAATGTAGCCCATGAGTGTGAGTTCAAAGCAGCAGCTGATATTGTCCAGGCTGTTCAAAGAGTGCTTTAAGGAGCTCCCTGAAATTCTGATGACAGCTCTTTTTTGCACCTCAAAAAAGATATAGGTTACAAAAACCCCCAGGTAGATTTGGAGTCTTTTAAAGCTGAAGAAACAGTTCCTGAACTGTGGCCTAGAGATAGCTTTGTGTTCCCAAACTCCTTGGTGAAAAGCTTTTGAGACGGTTGCTGTTGAAATGTGAGGCTTTTTCCTTGTTTTCAACTGCAAAAATGGATAGCTGGGCCTGAAAAATACATGAAATACATTAAAATCCTCCCCACTACTACAGTTCTGTTGGAGGTCACCCCGAAGGATGTGACCTGATCTGCAGGAGGAAGGGAATGGGTACTTGATGTGAATTGAAGCAATCTCTGCATTAAGGTGCTGTTTGTACTCCAACAATCTGTGCTGAAGTATCATTCCAAGGGAAAAAATCAGTATATACATTTGTTAGGTGCGTGGCCTGTATTTTTTTTTTCCTTTTGTCCTTATAATCACATGAAGCAACCATAGCTGCAATCTTTTTGATAAGCATCAAAACAAATCTTTATCTTACTCTTTAGAGTTCCATAGCCTCATTCCTATTCATAAGAGCACTTGGGAAGGCAGGAGAGGCCAGGAGAGGATGAGCAAGGACCTGTTCCCATCCCTCTCCATCTTTTAGGTCCTTCTGCCCAACAGCAGTCAGGGCTCCTCTGACTCTTGCCAAACTCACTTTTTTTTTCAGGAAGATTCAAGGAATTTCCACCCTTATGAAGTAAAATCTTATTTCGATAGGAAATACCAAGAAAATTTTGAACAAAAATATTTGTGAAGTGGTAAATCCAGCCCATGTGTTAATAGGAGAGCGTGTGCCTGTGTCAATGTGTATAAATTGTTCTGAACAGGGGTATAGGGCTCATTTGCAGGATAATATATTTTCATTTTTCAGAGTGTGAAATCAATGAAATAATCACCTTCTGCAATGTAAGCAAGCACTGTGGATTTTGTTCCAATTTCACATGTTTTTTAGTACTTTGTCCTGAAATGTTTAGGAATATACAGAAAGTGTACAAATCTGATATTTTCTAATATTAAGTAGGCCTTTATTTATTTATATATAAAGAGATAGATAAAGAATAGAATATAAAGAAATTATAATTTCTATGTGCTAAAGAGTAACAATTTTCATAGTTACAACTTCAATAGTAATATATTTATCTAAGGTATTCAGCAATAAGGAAGAGCATTTCTGCTCTGCTATCATGTCTTTGAACTTTTTTTTTTTCTCTTAAGTTTTTTGATTTATGTTGTGATTAGCTATCCAATATTCCCTATTTCTATTTATTCTCTCATTATTTGTTTTCTTTGTCTGTTGTTCCCAAATAGCCTTTGTCTTTTTAATTTTGGTTTTTTTCCTAGCAGAATCCTTGCAGATACTGTGTCATAAATTGAGCTGGTTAAACGCTCCTGCTCAGAGAAAGCTCAATTCCTAACCTGCTAATTTCAGGGTGGAACTATTTCTGGGGATGTTATGAGCCTGTGTGCTGAAGAACTTCTTTTCTGTGAGTGCAAAGGTCACAACACTGGTACAAATGGCCTGTGCTCAGATGTTTTCCCTACGTGGTGGGTTGGTTTTATTGAAATTCTCCTAAAAAATATGTATCTCATTAAGTTTGCCTGCTGATTTCAACATCCAGTTTTTAAAAGCAGTCAGTGAGGAGTACATACAACTGCTTTATCTTATTCAAGGATGTATAATTCCTTTTTCTTCAAGCCTACAAGGTAGGGTAAATGTTGGAGGACTTGGTCCATTTTTCTATCACATGAAGTGTTTTAAGGAAAGAAGAGTGTGAAAAGTTTTGGAGTCTGTGAAGCAGCATGTGCTTTCTTTTCTTTTCTTTTCTTTTCTTTTCTTTTCTTTTCTTTTCTTTTCTTTTCTTTTCTTTTCTTTTCTTTTCTTTTCTTTTCTTTTCTTTTCTTTTCTTTTCTTTTCTTTTCTTNTCCTTTCCTTTCCTTTCCTTTCCTTTCCTTTCCTTTCCTTTCCTTTCCTTTCCTTTCCTTTCCTTTCCTTTCCTTTCCTTTCCTTTCCTTTCCTTTCCTTTCTCCTTTTGTTTTCTTTTCTCCAGGATTGAAACAGAAGAACACAATTTTAGAAAGAAATTATGCTACTGACCACTAAAAAGCAAATCCCACAACACTTGGGCAAGTCACATTGTCTCTGATACTTAGAGGGGGAAAGGAGGTAAAAATTCCGGGTAGAGAGTTCTGAGAGAAATGGATTTTGATTGCTGCTGTCAACTTGCTTTTTCTGTAGAAGGCTTTTCATCACTATCCTCCTACTCTAATGTGGTTCATGGTGGCTGAGCAGAACAGAATTCAGTCAGAAAAAAAGAAATAGAAGCAGTCTTTGGGTAGTATTTCACCTTGTTTATGCTAGGACTTACCTGAAAAATGAGATTCTCAGGAAAAGAAAATTCCAAACCTGTTCTTTCTTTTAAGTTTTATATGATATAAGGTGAGGGACAGGGGCACAGTAATGTTGGTAAAAGAGCTGATCAGCCCAGCCTCCTCTCAGTTCTTGTCTGAGAGGAGTTTGATATCTGGACCTTATCCTCTAAACCTTGGCTTTCCCCATTTTAAATGAGGATTTAATGCCTGTGAAAGGTGTTAGGCTGATGGTCCAAGGAGCAGGGAAATAACCTCAAATAGTGCACGCATCACACCCTTCATAAAAATATCACAGCACACTGTAAAATTAAATTAGACTCCTTGTTTTGCCCACAGATCAAATACACCACAAGGCAGAGGAATGCAGGGGATTTTTTCTCCACTACCCTGCAAAAAGAGCTTCAACACCAACTCCCAAGACTTCCTCAAAGGCCTGTGGCTAATCCCAGTTGGTCTCCAGTCCTCTTTAATAAGCCTGAAAAAAATTATGTGGTCACAGCCAGTACAAGTTAAGCTGGTGTTTTCTGTGGTGTAAACATCTAATGGGAATTGGTTTGTACCAGTTTTTCCTCTCCGAGGTGACGGATCGTGAAATGGCAGCACAAAATGTGTGATTCCAAGGCTGATGGGTTTGAAGAAATGATCTAAAAGGGAAAAAGACAGTACAAAGGATAACCAGTAACTTAATCTGAAGAATCACAGCCACTTTTAGGAAAATATTTAGGAAATTGTCGTTTTCTCTGGAGTTTCAGTCACAGGAGAAGAACACTAACTCTGGCAAAAAATGCAGTTTTTCTGGTTGCTTTTCTAGAAGAAAAATTAAAAGATAATGCACAACACTTCAGTTTACACTGAAAAAGAGAAAAGCCACAGGGCATTAGGATAAACAGGATTTAAGAAATGAAACAATCATATTTCAGAGGCTGTCACTGAGGGGAAGGAATTGGCTACTGCTTAACGGCTGCCCATATTAAAACATTTATGCCAATAAAACATTTACACTCCTATTTTTGTTAATAGACTTTAAATGTATTTTTGTGCCTGGTATATTCTGGCATTCCCCTGCTAGGGAGGTAAAGAAGGCAGGAACTGTGGTCTAGCCCTAACCAGGAACTTTGCACACTCAGATCCCTGCCAATTCTCACCCGACATCTCGCCCACCTTTTCTTGGAACGAGCTTTTATATCCTCAGATTCCTTGGACCCCAATCAGTCAGACCACAGGCTGAGGCAGGGCATGGAAACAGCAATCCTTGCTTTGGTCTGCAAGCTCCCCAGGGCTGAGAGAGACCAAAGTGTTTTGGTGGTGTGACTTGGCCTCGTGCTGACCTCTCGTTCCAGCCTTTTGCTGTTGGCTCAGCTGGGGATTCTCCTCTGGCCGAGCAGGAAATCCACTGAGGGAATGTGGGGCAGCCCCACCTCGAGTTCTGGGGGCAGTTTTGGGAGCCATAATATAAGAAAGACATAAAGGTGTTAGAAAGAGCCCAAAGAAGTGCCATGAGGATGGTGCAGGACCTGGAGGTGTGGCTGAGGGCACTTGGTCTGTTCAGTCTGGAGGAGACTGAGGGGAGACCTCATTGAGGTCTTCAACATCCTTGTGAGGGTGAGAGGAGGGGCAGGCACTGATCTCTGCTGTCTGGGACAAGGACAGGACCCAGGGAATGGCCTGAGGTTGTGTTAGGACAGGTTTAGGTTGGATATCAGGGAAAGGTTCTTTGCCCAGAGGGTGCTGGGCACTGCCCAGGCTCCCCAGGGAATGGGCACGGCCCCACAGAGCTCCAGGAGCGCTTGGACAGTGCTGCCAGGGTTGCCCAGGGTGGGATTGCTGGGATGTCTGTGCAGGGCCAGGGCTGGAATTGATGATCGCTGTGGGTCCCTTCCAACTCATCATATTCTATGACTCTCCTTCTTGCTCTCAGCAGGGAACCTTGAGAGGATGCTGAGCATCCATTCTGATCTTCATTTTTTTTTGTTACACTCAAAACACAAAGTTTACTCTGAATAAATATTAGAAGTTTGATTGAAAAGCAACACCTCAGCTTTCATTTTAGTAAGAATCCTTGTAATTTACTCCTGACTTCTTTTCACTGGAAGAAAGGAGGTAGAAACCAGGAGGAAGAAAAGGGAAAAAATGGGTTTTTTGAGTCCAACTGGATGCATATTATTTAGTTGTAGAAATGCCATAAAATAATAGAACAACAGAATCATAGAGTGACTTGGGTTGGAAGGGACCTTGAAGATAAACCAGTTCCACTCCCTGCCATGGGCAGAGACACCTTCCCCTATCCCAGGTTGCTCCAACCCCGTCCAGCCTGGCCTTGGACACTGCCAGGGATCCAGGGGCAGCCACAGCTTCTCTGTGCCAGGGCCTCCCCTCCCTCACAGGGAGGAATTCCTTCCTAATATAAGCATTCTAAACCTACTTTTTTCAGTTTGAAGCCATGTCACTTCATGTCCTTGTATCAAAAATACCTGCACTGATAGAAACCAAGTGAGTGTGTTGAATGTATGACTTCAAAGCAACTGATCTAGAGAAACAACTCTGTAGTCCAGTACAGGACCTTGTCAATAAAATGGCAGCAACTCCTATGCAATTATTAAATCAACATATTGATGCCTTTCAGCCTTACTGCATCTTTTCTAATTAGGCAAGATACAGATGATGATTATAAAATATGGAATCTTTTATGTCATGGCCTGTTTAATCTGGTTATTACCCAATGAACCAAAGTTTTGTGAAATCCATCCAGGATTCAAATGGCTTTTTCACATGAGCTCAGAGCTATTTTACTGTTGCAAGCAGGCCACTTAATTCCCAGGGAAGGGAGTGGTCTGGAAAGCAATATGGAAACGAGCCTTTCCCTTTTGGGGAGGCAGTGGTCATATTCCCCTAATAAAAAGTAACCTGTAGCAGTGGTGGAAAATACATTTACTAAGAGAAAGCTGCTTAAGTAAGAAAGTACAAGAAGTGTTGCTCAGCATGTATTTTGACCTGGGAATTTCATACCAGTTTAGCATAAAAAGGACAAGAGCTCTCTTTTTACCTCATGAAAAAAATGCATCATTAACAAGTCAACTACACCAACTGGGCTGTTGTGTGTCACCACAAAGCTTCCATTCTGGCAAACAGCTGTCTCAGCACAAGTGAAAACACCTCAAGGGAGATAACTAGACCAGAGATGTGGCTGGAGATCCATATTTCCAGGTGTCACTCTTTCAAGGATATACACATGAAAAGTTTTTTGCTTGTTTTGTACATTAGTTTCTTGTTCAAGAAACAACACTGATGTGAGAGGAATGGCTGGGCCTAAAATTAAAGCACACATCAGAAATGTTGCTTCAATTAAGGTTCAAATTATGCAGAAATCAAAGGAATAGAGCAGGAAGAAATCTCACTTAGATTATAGTGAATGTTATATAAGAAGTACAATCTACTAAATGAAAGAGTTGTTACTGTTGATGTCTGTCCAGTCATAAGGAAACACCTGATATTTCTCCCAACAAAGGGTTAAAATAAATCAATATTGAAGGAAAAAAAGTAGGTAGGAAAGTAAGAAAAAATATTTGTATTATGAAAATACTAAATCACCACAAGAAAGAAAAGTACTGTGGGTACTATATTTTATCTGGTTCCTTTACAATCCTTTAACCAGAGAAAAAGAGATGTAAAATATCAGATTAGAACATCTTTGCCTTTATTTCAAAAAGGTCAAGTAGAAGAACTGAAAAACCTAACCGAGATCCTTGATTTCTCATTTCAAATAAATCACATTAATGATTTTTTTTTTTCAGCTATGGATATGGTACTTTCTCTTTTTACCCTTTCATTTGGAAGAGCTGATTTAGCAAACTCTCATTTTTCTTTCTTAGGTTTGCAGGACTAATTTTAAGTATATACTAAAATATTTTGCTACATTAGGGTTACACATGGTAGTACTTTCAGCAAATTATTGAAGGAAAAACAAAGAAGGACCTTCCAAGACACGGCTTGAGCAATCCCAATAAAGGCAGAGCTTTTTGCTGGAAAGCTGAAAGCCTAAATTTTTGGAGGGGAGGGACTCATAAAGGAAGAGCATCAGTGATAAGGAATTCAGCTCCTTGGAGAATTAATGTTAATAATTACAAGTCCCGCCAATATGCAAACAGCCTGGTGGAATTTGTCAGGTTCTGTCCTATCAGCAGATGCAATCTCCTTATAAAGATTAACACCACCTATTTATCATAAGTAGCTTAGCTATAAATCAGATAGCACAGAAGGGAACTGTAATAAATTGTTCAGAACCGAGTTATATTTTGGAGAAAGTCCACTCTCTCATCCCAACAGTAGAAACACACTTTGGCAGGCCAGTGCTTTTTACATTTGTGTTCAGTCCCTTGCAGAATAAGATGTTTTCCTTCCTACCTCTACCACTGCAATTAAAAAAATATATTAAAATTAAAATTATTTATTATTTATTCATGGTCTGACATTGTCCATAAAGAAGGAAAAGGTGTAAAGTGTGTTTCTGGGTTGGTGTTTTCAGATTGTTTTTCCAAGTGCTGACTTCAGTGAACCCGCCCCAAGCCACAAGGCCAGTGAGGTGGATGAGTTCATCCCTGTACGTTCTGGCCCTATAAAAACCCAAATGGCTTAAAAACCCCCGAAACACTCCCCAGCTTAGAAAAAGGCATTTTTCCAGGGAAGTCTAAAAGTTATTAAGCAAAGCTTTCCCTGCCTGTGAGTTGGACTCTGCTCTGCCAAGCACTGGAGAGGAAATTCTCCTTTGCCCTGGGGCCAGGTCAGGTTGCTGTGCCAGACTTGGTTTTTCTCTTCCCTTCAGGAGAGCCTAGGATGGCTGGGAACTTCCAGGGGGGACGGATCCCTTCCCATCCTTGCTGTCCTCTCAGAGGGGAGGGAGGGGTCCTCTGCTCCAGGCTTTGAATACAAGGACAGGGCTGAACAGGTTGGCAGGAGAGCAATTTCAATGTTCCTTTCAAAACTTTTTGGGTTTGCCTGCATAAAAAAGCTGTCCATAAAATATGTTCATGCGTCAGTTCAGAATTAATTTTAAAAATCTGGGTTTACTGATGTTAATCTGGGTTTGGAGAACATTGCAAACACAGAATTTGCAGCATGGAGATAGGTAGCAGAGGAAGTACCTCATACTTATTTCTGTCCATTTTCTGCAAGTCTTTTGAAGGTGGGTAGCAGGCCCTGGGTCAGAGGTTAAAATGAGACACAAACCCCTTTTCTTGTAGGGGATATTCATCAGGGTAATTTCATAGAATCAGAGAATGATTTGGGTTGGAAGGAACGTTAAATCATACAGTCCCACCCCTGCCATGGGCAGGGACACCTTCCACTATCACAGGCTGCTCCAAGCCCCATCCAACCCAGACTTGGACACTTCCAGGGATCCAGGGGCAGCTACAAAAATAATTCCTTCCAGTATATTTCTCTCACCACATAATAAATTACATGTTGGATCCTGAAACAGGTGTGAGAATCAAAGCTATAGCATATAAAATACCACAAAGTTGTGTGGCCTGTTCCAATCCAGTGGATGTATCAGGAAGTGAATGCATGAGCTTTTCATGTGTAGATCTGGCTTTACTGTGAGGACTGGAATGACTGCACTGGGCATCCCAAACCCTGGCTAAAGTTGTACACAACCACCACAGCTTGTGTGGACGCTCTGGGTAAATAATCTTCCACAACCCAGAGCCCTTTCAGTGGTGCCCAAAGACATGGACAAGCTTTTGCTCAGTATTTAAAGATTATCAGATGGGCATGGAGAAAGAATTTGGAGTACTGGAATGCATCTCCTTGATCTGTTAAGCTCCAGCTGTGAAGGACTTGTTTAACCAGATCCTCATTATTTTATTGACTGCAGGGAGGAGAAAAAAATTTCCTTAATACCACCAGGAGTTAATTAGCAGGAGTAAATCACTACTTTGCACCAGAAGCTGCTGCAACTGTGTGCACCCTTGCACCTCACCCAGCCTCACCAGGAATTCCTACTTTATTTCTGGAAATATTCCATGCTTCATATGGGCTGCAGTGAAAGTAAACAACAGTTTAGTGAGAAGATGTGATGGAGCATCCAGAACCCAAATGTCTCAGGGTACCTCATTTAGTGACAGACAATGAGGGATTTAAATGTCTAAGTACTGTTTCCTGGTTATTTCAGCCTCCTGCATGGAAGAGTTCACTGGCTGCAGCATCCCCCACTCCATGACTGCTCTACAAGGAAAAGGAACAGTTTCCATTTTCATCACTGAATATTTTTTTCTGTAGCAACTTCCCTATCTTGGCAGGTAGAGACAGGTAGAGGTGGGATGTCTGTTAGTCACACTGTGTGCACCTCAGGATCTCAAAGGAAACCCTTTGAGATTAAGCTGAAACTTTTTGCAACCAGTTTTACCTCAGAATGGCTGTACCTTGCTCACAAAATGGTGAAGTCTTCCTTAGTTCCCTGCATTTTCCTCTTCTCCTTGTCTCCTTGTCCTTATCCTCTTCTTTTTGAATAGTTGTAGTCCATCTGACTGGATTTCTTTGCTAAAGGTGTTCCTGGGGATTTTCACACAGATTTATATTCCGGGAGGACTGAACATTTTGGTCCTCTGTATTATCCCATCCACTCCCTGGGTTGGTGGGGAAAAATCCTCCTAAAGATGCACAGGAGGAGCTACAGAGGCTGAAGAGCAACTTCCAGGTTTTATATCTGCAGGTTTATAATGAAATATTAATAAAGTGACTGGACTGAAAAGCAAAAGAAGGGAAATGCTCTTTGGTGTGCCCCAGCCAAGCTGAGAACACTGCAATCACAGCGTATGTTTTCTCTCTTCCTAAAGACTGCAGATTATTACAGGCAGGCTTTATTGTGGTCTGTAATTTTGGTTTTCTACCTCTGCCTATGCCAAACAGCATTTTTTGTTTTGTTCAAGCAGCAATCAAGAATGGTATTTTATCAAGCCACAATGCTGTGACCTTTGGATTTAAAGAGAATATTCCAGCTACTTGGAGCCAACACATATATTAAATTCTAAGGTTGGAGGAAGGGTGAAAAACAGAGGACATGTTTTTTAAGATGTCTTGCAACCCTGAAGCTCAGTTCTTCATTTCTCTTCAAGATTTATCGATTTTGGTGCATGACTACAAATTTTACAAGGATGTTACACAAAGGGCATTCCATTTATTTTGGTCAGCAGCCAGACAGTTAAATTTCTAAACAGCTGTCTGGGACTGGATGAACACATGGACTCAAGATGTCTTAAAGAAAAAAAAAATATAATGACTTGAATGCAGTACTTCCAGTATAGGTGTGGTATAAATAAACAATTAAAATACTCTTTTTTGTGTAGATGGGGAAGAAAAAGAAAGTTTCTGAAAGAGAATATTAAGTCCTACCTTCAGGACAATTAAATGCATCAGGTTATTTATTAATTTCCTTCCTGGAGAACATTTAACAGAGCTGAGAACTTTCACACAAAATGTTTAATCAGTTTTTTATAATAAACAACAAAAAAACCTCAACACTGTAAAACAAATCATTGATTCTTACATATATTGTAGCCTTTCTGCTTTTAGCAACCTCTTTCTTCATAGCAATAAAAGACAAAATTGTCATCCATATTTCTTTGTCTCTCAAAATACAATATATTAATTTAACTGCATTAGGTGGATATCTCATTAATTAAGGTATATGGAATCCTGGTTTTTGTTGTTGTTGTCTTCCTTGCAAGTAATATGTTTGGGAAGTATTACTTGCATGAGTGTGTAGCCTCCCATTATTCATATCCTGACAGCTTGAAAGGTGAAGGAAGCTCTGGAAATTATCAAACCTTCAGAAAACAACAAGAAATAGGAAAAAGAATAGAGATCACTGCACATTTTTTACCTGAATACCTGGTCCACAATAAGGGCAGCTTGGGATGGGATTTGACCCACGCTGAGAGAATTATTGAACAAGATTTTTGGTGATAGGATGGACATAGACAGTTGGTATCTCTCTAACTTCTGCCATCTCGCCAGCACAATAATTTAGGGTTTTTTTGAGCAGGAGGCAAGGAGGGGGTAGATTGGACTTTATTTCAGTCAGATTAGTTTTCTCATTCTCTCCCCCCATGTACAAGCAGAAGTATTTTCCACAGAATAATCAAAGGGATAAAGCAGGGAAGGATATGTGGCTAGAAAAGAGGGAGATTGCTTACACAGAACTCCAGGAACCACAAAACCAATCAGGTCAGTGCAGGCTTTGCAGAATCCAGCACCAATACTTCTAATTTGGACTAGAGAAGGAGCAGTGCTTCAATTAAAAGCCAACAACCCCCAGACTTCAAACTAAATCTAATCTGAGTATGGCTGAGTGCACATCTCTGTGGAGCTTGACTCTGTTACAATCAGATGCTTCTGAGGAATAAACCAAAGCTTTCTTCTCTGTAACAACAGAACGAAAATGCTCCTGGTTCTTGCTGTAGAGAATACAGGGAGAGGCACCTCCCAAAGGCTGGTTTTAAGGACCTGAGGCTTAAATCTCTGCTTGTAGCTGCTTATTTAAAGCTACAAATTAAACAAGTTACATTCCATAGTTACTCACAGAACTCACCAGGCTTTAAGACTGGTTCTAAATTACATATGAGATTCAAACCAAAGTAGGCTACAAATTCATGATGAGAACAAAATGCCCTGAGGAACATTTATCATCCTTTTTTTTCCCCCCAAAGAACAGTTCAGTGATTTAAACACTGCTCAAGACTGAGGGGCATAGGTCTATAATGAGAGATAAGAAGAAGATAACCCAGTCAATGTCGAACAGATTCTTGCAAGTATAGTAAAGTTTAGGCAGTTTTCTGATCCTTTCTGGCTTAAACATGTTTTTGAAGTATTCCTGTGTGAGTTGCAAAATCTGCTGTGTATCCCTGTGCTGGCTGTCAGGACGAGTCACTGAGCAAAGGCTTCTCTTAGTGCCAATTGTGAAAGGAGTTTGGGGAAAGGTGATTATTAATGAGCATTTATTGTGTCCCTCTGTAGATTCCCTCCTAATGAGATCAGATTTTCAGATGTGAGGTGAGCTTTAGCCCGTATTCTTATCTGATTTGACTCTAAGACTGAGATCTGTGCATGTGAAACTTAAATGCCGGGAAATTAAAATACAGCTGCCTGTATTGTAATCACAGAACTGTACAGAGAAATGTTTTCATTAATTCCTGATCTGCCTGTTTTGACAGCAGCTTAGTTGTCTGATAACGGCAACGAGACAAATTAAATCCTGCTGAAGGCAGTACACAGACCACATTACTCAAAAATAGAAATTAAGAACTGTTGAACATCTGTTATTACTGTGAATTTATTCTGTAGAACAACTTCATTATTTTACTTCACATATTTAACTTTGTTATTGAGGAAAAAGAGAGCATCTTTGTGGTTTGAATGTTGTTTTTTGGGGTAAAAAAATCTGTTATTTATTCTCCTGTTTACCATTGATTCCAGAGTGACTTTCTACAAATAAATTCATCTGTTTGTACTGTAGCTATCCCATCAGCAAAATGGGAATACTATTAATAGGAATACTATTACTGCTCTCTTAATGAGGTGCTGAGAATATTGATTAGTTTCAAATTTGCCCCATTGGGAAACGGCAGAAACTACTTCCCAGTACAGAAAATACTTAGTCCCATTTTGTAGCTGAGAATTTTTGTGGATTGAATACACCCATGGGTACCAATCAGAAAATGAAACTATTAAAAAAAAATTAGTTTCCAGAGATGTAAAGAACACAAATAAGACATAAATATAAAAGAGAGAAAACAGAAAAGTAAAATTAAGAATTTTGTGCTCAGCTCTAACATGAAGGGAAGTCTTCGGTCTTGATGAAGGGTGCAAATCAGATGTACATCTTCTAACTGAATTCTCTTAGAATTGGCTTGATATGATTAACCCAGCTATATTTCAGCTGTTATACAGCATATAGATACGTTAAATGCCAGTAAATGGAAATCTGGATTGCAAGATGGGAAACGCTGTTGACTTGCAGAAATAAAGACCATGACTTATCAGCATTACGGGAAGCAGGTTTAAATAATAATCCATCCAGTAAAATGTGCAGTAATGACACACATAATTTTATATGTCATATGAAGAAAGGACAGCTATAAACAATATTGCAAAATAGCAGATACAGATATTCATAGATAAAACTACTCTATACAGATTTCCTATGCATTTGCATTAATAGGTATATTCTCTCTTTCCCAAAATACTGTGGAATATTCTCCAGGATTTCCTAATGACCATCAGCTGGAGAGCACAGAAGCACAGCTGATAACACTTTTGGAAAAAACCATGGTCTGTAATGGGTGGGCCAAGCATTGTGATGAGTCTCCAGTGTTTGTAGGTTTTAATGCTGCTTTCAAAAGGAGCAGGATACCTACAACGAGCTCCTTGTTTGCCATGAATTAACTACCCTTTCCCAGCCTTTCCTATTAGTCAAGATGTAGACATGAATCAAACTCTGGAGGTGTAATAAAGACCTAGTAACTCTTTCTTCCTTCCTCTCCCCGCCCCCAAGCTCCCCTTTCTCTTTTGAGATCCTCAGAACTTCAGTTAAAGAAGTTCTGTATGAACAGATCATGTGACAGAAAATGATGATATGCCACAAAGTGCTCCTTTATTCACCATCTCAGCCACTTGCAAGCAGACCTAAATTACATCCTCTGCCTCAGAAAAGCCCAGATAGATACCTTCTGTTCCTGCCCGAACACTGAATGAAATGAAATAAAATAATATTAAATGCTTCCTGAACAGTGAAGAAAGAGCAGATTTAAACAAATTTATTGTATCTATAAGCACATTTACCATCTGAACTACATAATAGTTTCCACCATATCTCCCTAAATCTCTCTCCACTCTGTGAAGTTGTTTTGCCACCTCAAGTCGAAGCGATTGTCCCTTTTCAATAGCTGCACTCACTATTTTCCCTTTTATGAGCTTTTAATGAGTCCGGCAATTATTTGTCCATTCACAAGAGTGATAGCTGATCTGAAGCAAAATAGGAGGGAAAAGACCAAATATTTCAGGAAGATTTAAAAGCTTTTTCAGCTTCATGCCTGATGTATTAGCTGATAAATTACCAAAACCTGCTACAGCAAGAAGGCAGAGGTGCAGAAAAGCATTTTTTGTGCAATATGCTGCCTCTGTGAAAAGGACACCCTTTTTTAGGATCTGGGACAATTAATCTGACACAAATCCCCTTCTAGCAAATGATGGGGATGCCAAGCATAGCCCCTTTTCCTATCCACTGGAAAGGTGAGAGTACACCTTAGAAAAACAATGTTCATGCAGTTAAATAATTTAACTCACTATTTTATTTCTCACTTTAGTTATTTAGGAATTATAAATTGCAACCCTCTAGGGACTGAATTCTACTCTTGAGCTTATGTTGTACAATTTTCACAACAAAACTTTATGTCTTCTTCACCAGTTCTTGTGTCCAGGAATGTTTTAGGCTGACCTCAAGCTATGACTGAAACCTTAGAAATATTTAGCTAGGCAATAAACCTTTTACTTTACTTCTTAAAAGTAGTGTTTCACTAAAATGAAAATGCTATTTTTTTATTCTCAAACAGTTTTTCTACTTTTCATCACAGCTTTTAGAGTAAATATTAATGAAATCATGGAATGGTTTGGGTTTGAAGTGACTTAAAAATAATTCAGTCCCACCCCCCGCCATGGGCAGGGACACCTTCCACTAGCCCAGATTGCTCCAAGCCCCATCCAGCCTGGCCTTGGACACTTCCAGGGATCCAGCACAGCCACAGCTGTTCCAGGCACCCTGTGCCAGGGCCTGCCCACCCTCACAGGGAAGAATTTCTTCTTAATATGCAATCTAAACTTAATATCCCATCTAAATATCCCTATTTCAATTTAAATATTATGAAAACTTCTTTGACCAGCCATTAAAGAAGTGAAGATGAGTAAAGAAATATCAGCTAACTGATACTGTGGGCTAAATTTCAAATATCAAAGTCAGTTCATCCTTTCTATAGAAACTTATGGTAAAATCATCTAATAGAAAATTTAAGAAATTGGTGATGACAATAAATTTCACCACACAGAGACAAAGAGAAAACAATGAAATTTCAATATAAATTCTTTCTAATGTAGATTCCAGGCAGATATTACTGTCCCATGGTTGCCACATAAAAGCTATAGCATCAGCTTTGTTTAAATAAAATCTCATTGCAGATCTAGGAAACTGCTTCTTGCCTTCCTAAAATGGAAGCATTTTGCCCTCATCTTCCTTTTTGGAGGCATTTTCTGTGTGTTTGTCCAAGTTCTTTGTAGTTCTGATTAACTATAGTCACCTATTTCATGTCACAGTACACAATAAGATATTCCTCCCTCAGACTTTCTGCACACCCTCCTCTGAATCTAATCCGTTTTAACATAATTAACTCCCAAAGAGATTTAGAACAGCAGCAAGTTATATAAAGGAGCAGTTGATTGTTAAAGATGACAGACAAGCCCTGATGCATGTGCTTCCAAGCAGTGATTCTATATAAAAACCTGGTTAATTGGTTAATTACAATAAGATAGGGGTGTATCATCCATAGCTACCCATCACTCAAAAAAGTTTTAGCTGTGGCATCAACTTCAAATTACAATGAACCCTATTTTCAACCCTGTGCAATAAATCCAACATTGCAAGTGAAAAAGGAAAGGAGCATTTCGGCTCTTCCAAAATACAAATAAATTATCCTAACTGAATGTATAAAGAATAGCGCTGCCTCAGAGAAAAAAAATATTTTTTCCCCTCTGCTGGAATCCTGCAGAATCCATCTTTAACAAGCCCTCAAACTAAATGCACACCATCTAAGCAATATTTGGAGTTCCTCTGAGTGTTTCCAACTTGAACCCAGTTAACTGCACTTCACCTCTTGGAAAATAGTTTCTCTTTCGCCTCAGATGTCTTCGCCATGAATCACAGGTGGATACTCACAGCCACTATTTGTTTTGAAAGCAGAGAATGTTTCTCTACTGAGCTCTATGTGAAGTAGTTCAAATATTCTCTAACATGAGCTACATGTAAGTTAATTTGCAACTGCAGGCCAGACCTAAATTACGAGGCCTTCAGAGCTGTAGGAAACCGTGTGTTCTTCAAGATTGGCTAAAAAAATCAGTTTAAACACATCAACAGGAGTTACTTGATGTTTCCCACTCTTTTTCTCATTACATGTTACAAAGTTAAATGCTCATTAACCAATATTTGTATAGCATGGACGTGAATATTTGTGCTTACCTTTTGTAATTATAGCCTAAATAGGATTCCTACTGATTACCTTCAAATAAAAACATGAGGGGCGAAAAGTCTGTGTAGAGCACACAGGAATGAGAAACAACATTACTGAAGTACTAGACAGAAAAAAAGCCCCCCAGACATCCCCAAGAATCTGCTGGTTTTTAGTCCTGAGGGCAATGAATCCCTTAGAACAATTTCACTAAGGACATACTTCATTTTGTGTTACTTGAAGTGCTAGGATCAAGATAAATTTCTGCAGGACATGCTGTAACTCATCCAACAGTCATGGGCTGAACACACTGTGAAGTTCAAATGGAGAGAGTTTAAATTTTTTTTTATAAAAGGTCACATTTTTTGGCCTTCCTGGTCTTAATATTTATGTTGTTTTTAAAAACTTGTCTTTAAAAAGCCACAAGTGTCCAAAGTAAAATTTTGGAGGTAATTTGATGAAAATTCCTTCGTTCTCCTTTCTGCAGAGTACTCTTTCTGACAAAGCCCTTATAACCAAAAGGAAATTTGGGTATGTTCTACAGTCCAGTTTACAATTTAGAAAGATTATTTGATTGTTAAGAACTGACAAGCCTCCACAACTGAACTGCTGAGGGGCATTTGGATCACTTATAGTCATTGCTTATTGATCAGTAAAGAGGTTGGAGGTTTTATGGTGGTGTTTTTCTTCTTGTTTTCTGGTTTTTTAAAATTATTTTTTAAACCTTATGAAGGACAAGAAGTCTAAAGCCTGCAACTGCCCTAATCTTTCATGAAGTTTATTTGCATTTAAATCCCTTGCTTTTGCACTCCTGCCTATATACAGCCAAGCTTATTAACCTTTTTATCTCCATGTTTTTAATGAAATTATCATGAAGAAATCTAAGAGGAGTAGAAGTTCTGGGCCATTTGGATTCCATTCCCAGAAAAAAAAAGGTAGCAATGGGTGTTGCCCATTTCTCAGTTGATTTTTCCTTGCGAGATGTTTGTATCTCTGTCACAGTATTCATTTTTTTCCTCTGTCTTTCCAGAAATAAAAACAAATACACCTGGTATGGAAAAACTTGTGTATAAATACAGGAAAAAGGGATACCCCTTGGCAGTTCATGAGGAAGGTCAGACTGAGGCTAAATAAACAGGATACTTTTCTCTCCCACTCAAATAATGAATTCCTAAGCATTTCATGCCTTAATCAAATTAAGGAATGAATTCTGTATTAGTCCCTGAACACCCTAATTCCAGAAAGTCTCATTTCTCCTGGGGTTCCCACCAGTTCATCCAGCTCATGCACCACAAATCAAACCACCCTTCTTGGAAGTTCTTTTCAGTGTTTTTACTCATGGCATTTGGGTTTCAAAATCTGTTTCCTCAATTACCAAACCAATGTGAATCATAGCTTTTAAAAAAAAAAAAAAAAAAAATTAATCTTCCATTCCTCTTGGTTGAAGCAGGGAGGAAGAAACTTTTTACATGTGAGCTTTTTCTTGACCCAGGGGTTTCTGGTTTTTGGCATTCCTGTTGTGTCCACCTTTCCACTGAGGGGCAGGAAATGAGGGAGAGAGCAGCTGCCTCCTCAAACAGACTGAATCCAACCAAAATCTCCCTCTTGGGGATTTCAGTTCCCTTAAACCAGGCTGATTCAGGAGAAAATTTTGCTCTGAGTCAAACTTTTCACTTCCAAATGGCTACAGAGTCACAGCTGTGCCTCTGTCTCAGGTGTGTCCAGCAGTGCAGGTCACCTCTTATGATCCACACTCCTTGCACTTTCCTTATTCCTATTCCTTAATTTTTATTCCTTAATTGAATGTGCTCATGGAAGCAACTCAGTTCCAGTCCTGACAAGGCACAACTTTAATTGTGAGTATAGCCATATTCTCAAAACTACTCTGCACAAATTTTGTCCCCTCTCTTTAGCCAAACATAGCCAATTTTTTGGGGTTTAGAATCAAAGATCAGTAGAATCATGGAATCATAAAATCATTAAGGTTGGAAAAGACCTCTAAGATCACTGAGTTCAACCTGTTCTGAGAACTAGGAGATGATAACTAAGCAATAAAGTTGTACCAAATGGCATCCCTGAAATTATCCAGTTCTTTGGACTCTTTATTCCCCGTGAATTTATAATGTTCTTTTAATACTTAAATACAGAGAATGATGCATAAAATGGTTTTATTTATTTTTTACTGGATATTCAAAATCTACATGTGCAAGTAAAAAATAATATAAATATTAGTAATACAAGGGAAGTCATACATAAGAAGGGAAGAAACAGATTTTAAGTAAACGTTTTTTGTTTAAAAATTTGCTCAGTTTCCTCCTTTGATTGTGTTGCATACACAGACATGCTGCACTCCACTTTTTGGTTTGATGCATTCTAAACGTTGAGGTCCTGAGAGCCTGAAAATTGGTAACCCAAGTGATTTACTGACAGGATTTCAGTGTTCTTAGGTCAGTTCATCGTGTTCCTGGCTTTTCTCTGGCTTTTTTGCGTAGATGTGCAGAGTTCAAATCTGTGACAAGACCCATTTAATAACTTGCATCTGCCTGCCTTTGCTAGCCGAGAAATTGATTGCTCCAGTTTGGCTAATGACCTCGGTGTTCTAAAGCACTCAAAACATCCTCAGTATTTTGTTTATCACAGTGAAGAGCAGCAATACACTGAGCATGGTGTGTTGTTTTGAATTCTGGAGTCAACACTTCTGTCCTGATCTATGCGAGGGCTGGCCACTTGCAAAAAGTTGCATAGAAAGCTGCAAGTCTCATACTGGAGTCTAGCTAAATTAACCTCCTTGGTCAAACCCTCACCTTTCATTAATCATTAGCTCTATAAGCAGATTAAACTCTTAAAATGAGCAACATGGGGAAAAGAATGACATTAGGAGATAGCAGGGGAAGATAGGAAGCATTGCTATCGCATGCTTAATCATGGAGGATTTGGGGGGAAATATGGCAAGGAGATCACAGGCTGCACAATTGCAGGAAACTGTGAGATGCAAGGGGATCTTTCACAGTGATTAGAACAAATGAGACTCATCCATCACTGCATTTCCCCCAGAATTTAAGGGCTTACACATGCAGAGCTGAAATTACTTGGGGGTATCTCAGCTCCATTATCCTACTTAAGACATAAAAATAAGTTTTCCTGACTTGTGAACAGCCACAACTTCGCTGTCTCTCTTGCTGGTCTGATAGAAAAAGTCCTGAGATCCAGGCAGAGCTTTCAGAGGAACCACTACCTAAAAGCATAGTTGTTCTTCCTTCAGTTCATCTGATTGCACTCTCAGGCTTTTTGGAGCATGTTTGTTTTATTTCTCTGCTTTGCCTCCTAAATCAACAGCCTGGAAACAGACACTGTTTTCTTTTTATGACATCTTGTGTTTTCCATGTTTCAGAGATGGGCAAACAGCTCAGGGCTGGAGAGTGCTGACACACAGCAATTGCTCAACGGGGACACGTTTGATGTGGGGGGAATTGGCTTTTTAAGGCAGTGGGAGCAAGACAGTGCAAATACCACTTGTGCTCGGTGGGATTTCTGGTGGTTGGACACCTATTGGCCTCTGCTGACACCATCAAAGCTGCTGAGTCCCACCAGTCACCTCCCAGAGAAACACAGGCAGCTCCTGCCTCCTTTCACAACAGTCTCCTGAGGTGGGGCCGAGCTCAGGAGAAGTTACTTAAGGAAGTGCTGGTCAGCTCGGGGGAAATGTCAGCCTCATTATGCACATCAAACTATCTTGGTGACTCTGGAGGGGCCTTTTATTTTGTGGGAAGATGCTGAGATTCCTAGAGAATTAAAGCCAAAAGACATAAACCTTGTATACCCATGTAAGTCAGCCTGGCTGTTTGTCATGTGAGGATTCTCAAGAGTAAATATTTGCCAAATATTCCTGGGTTTGATGAGCTCTGTCAGTCCAAACTCCTTTGGCTTCAACCACCACAAGCAGGCCCTGCTCTGTTTTTACCATTGTTAAAAATTGTAGCTACAGATAAGACAGAAAAACAATGTTGGGAAAGTAGAAATTTCAAATTCTAATGACTGCTTAGGAAGAAAAGCCAAACCCTGACATGCAGTAATCAAATAGATGTCAGAGTTTAATAATGCAGGACAATTTTGCAGTTAATATCAGATACAGGCTTTCAAAAGTACATTAATTTGATTTTCCCTGTCTGACAGAGCACTCTTGCCCTCCGCCCTCTGCCAGCTGAGGAACCATCACAATGAGGGAAACTTAAAATCTGCTGTAAACTGAAACACATCAGCAATTGATGTGACACTGAAATGGTTGCAAACATGGTCTCACATCTTTTGCAGATATTGTTTTAAATCAGAGTTTGTTCTGCCAGCTCCGTTTATGAAAGGAATAGGATAAACCAGGTGAAGGACTGTGATTTAATGCATTATCTTTATGGCATACTTTGGAGAGATGAAAAAAAACCGAATCGTTCTCAATAATACTACTATACTGAACAAAGATCAGAATGTAAATGAGTGATGCATGTGTAAGTCAATTAAAATCAATTATAAATGCAGGTCAAATTTATTTACATCATGGAAGGCTTATTAGTGATGCAAACTTACCTTGAAACATCTCTTCTATTGTAATTTTAAAAACAAGCCCTTTTTCTTGCTGTGAAACCTGTAGGATTCCCTGATGTTTAACTTGGCCCCCTGAGTGTTCACACCAGGCTGTTGAAGCAAACTCTTAAAATATTTGGAGTGGATGGTAAAAATAGGAATTAAAATTGTTCTTGGTAGGCCTCAGCTTCCTCCTGCACACTTTCTTTGCTCCTCTGGCTTCGGCAGACCTGGAAGTCGTTAGCAGCAGTGCGGGATCTTCTGTGTTTAGAAGGGGATCCATTGTTGGCACGCAGGGTGAGGCCAGTCTACAAAAGTACTCATTAAATGGGAATGGAAACCTTCACCTACCAGGCAAAGGTAAAAGGATGGTGTTGGATTGCTTTTATTTTCAGTTAGTTTTTAGTTGCATACCTCAGAAATGCACATTTTCCTTGTATGATATGTAAGTTATGGCTGTCCAATGTTCTTGTTGTGTGTTCTGACAGCTGCAGGAATGGCTGAGCACTGGATGAGATTCCGAGAGGAACCCCCAGAGCTGCGGGGCAGGGAAGCTTGGGGGCTTGAGATGCACCATTTCACTTCTGAAGGAGTGAAATCGTCACAGAATCATGGAGCCATGGTTTGGGTTGGAAGGGACCTTAAGGCCCATCCAGTGCCACCCCCTGCCATGGGCAGGGACACCTTCCACTATCCCAGGGTGCTCCAAGCCCTGTCCAGCCTGGCCTTGGGCACTGCCAGGGATCCAGGGGCAGCCACAGCTGCTCTGGGCACCCTGTGCCAGGGCCTGCCCACCCTCACAGCCTCCTCAGAAGTTGGCAAGGCCGTGCCATGACTTTTCAGACTAAAAACCCAAGAGGTGATGCTTCAACTAAAGAAAGAAAACACAACACTGGGGGTTACTCCTTGCATGTTTCATTCCTCCACATGGCAGGAGCATCTGGCCTCCTGCCTTCAAAAACATAAAAATTTCCCTAATATATATTTTAAATGGTTTCAGGATCAAAGACAAGTCAGACCCAATGTGGTTTAGTCCTTGTGAAACTCTGGAACATCTTTAGGGTTCACAAAGCTTGTTTTAACTTGCAAAATATTTTCCCTTTAATTAAACCCCATATTTCCTAGCCAGGGTGATTCAGTTTTATATTCAGCTGAAGTGAGAGAGTGCTGTGTGTTCACATAATCTAAAACACACACAACAGAATGGGAATAGAAAACTGGATGCTAAAAGTCTTCAGACATAAAAGAGCAAATTGCTCATTAGCAAACAAAGTGAAATAGCAGCTAAAAAGGCAGAGCAAGACTTGACTGCTCTTGCAACAAAATCACAGAGCAGGAATGTGATGTCATTGACTTGCTTTAATAAGCAGAGTTGCCATTTCGGGTGCTGATGTTCAACCAGAGGAAATTGTCATAGACTTTTATAGATCTGTATAAGTTCACATTTGCTGAAAGCTTCCCCTGAAAAACACTGGGTCAATTTCTGGAATTTTTTTTTTTTTTTTTTTTTTTTTGGGGGGGG
>VZRO01003930.1:110934-210227 GCA_013397915.1 Daphoenositta chrysoptera | reverse complement strand
GAAGAGATTTCAGAGGTGTAAAAAAAAAAAAGAAAAGAAAATTGAGGGAACAACTCCCAAAACTAAACAGGTAATGGCACACTTAACTTACATGGAACTGAACTGCAGCCGTGTGAGAAATGAACAGAAAAAGAAAACCTCCTCAGAATATTCTAACCCAGAGACGTGAGTTGTTGTGGCATCCTGTCCTGTGGTGTACTCCAAGAACTGAAACAGCAGCTGCTCAGTGATATCCCAGCTGCACTTGAAAATTCCTACTTAGTGCATCATTCCATGGACCTCACACTTGACTCTGCTGACTTGACTGCCCTCCCTTTTTAGGAAGAACAGAAATAGGATGTGACAGGTTCTAATATCATTCAAGGCTAACTCTAGAGACAGAAAAGATATTCTGGAGATGACAACTAAACTGCTTTTGACAAGTAAGGAAAATCCACCTGCAGTGACAGATATTTTAAAACTCAGCTTAAGAGAGGTGAAAATTCAAAGAGGTGTCCAGTCACAAGTGTGAACGTGAGAAACAACTGGGAAATATTTGGGAGCATCCTATTCCTTTATATCTATACTCAAAAAATATTCCAAATCTGGTTAGATAGATTTGTATTATTCAATAAGCTTCAGATAGGAGAAAGACAAAAACCTTGGCTATTCTAAATCTGCTGCTACACATTTAAACTGAAACTGACCTTAAACCAAAGAAGCAAATAGAACAAGACAGAAATCTGCCTTTCTGAGCAAAGATTTACCTTGGACACTGCCCTGGGAAGTGCCATCAAGAGTTTCCTTTTGGGTACTTTGGAGTTTTTAGAGCTTTTTGTTGGCTCACCCGACCCCTGCAAGCTTTCAGCATTTCTTGCAGACCACACTGTATTCTTACCCTTGCTCTGAAAACTGCGATTCGTTGCTTTTTCATGGCTTTCGGAGTAGGGATTATCCTTAAAGGTATGCAAACTCCAAACTGGACTGATGTTTGGAAACCTTTGCTTTGCTTCACCAGTGTCTGTGGGAATTGTCAAAGTTGCTCCTTTCTAAACTAAAGGAGTAAGCTTAGAGTAAAGTGATAATATCTCTACTACTGGACTAAAGCAGACTTTCCCCACCGTCCTTCTGCCTATTGCCAAACCACCGAGCTGTTCCCGTTTATTTTAAAAACTTATTTAGAAATCTGAATCTGGATGGGGATAGGAAAGTAAAGTCAACATGAGGTAAGGAAACAGCATTTCAGTTATTTAGCTTGCACTAGATTCACCCTTATTTGTTATTGCTAAATTAACTCTGGGCTGGAAAGAAGAGGAAAGCTATAATCAGTTGCTTTTAACTCAGGCTTAAAAATTGTGGCCAAAGTTTTTTAGTTTTCTGGATTCCTTTGCCTATTTGCAATCCCACAGTGGCAACTGCACTTAGAGAAATCCAAAGAAGTTTTTTAGGGCAAAACTTTCCTTCCACGGCAGTGAAAATTACATTTTGAGATAGGTGGGTTTTTTTATTTTTGTTTGGTTGGGTGTATTTTTGATGCCGTTGTTTTTGGTTGCTTGTTTGGTTGTGGGTTTTTTTGTTTTGTTTTGGGTTCCTTACTGTAACATATCTCTGAAGGCTCAGCTTCACTCTGCAGACTTGTTATTTATGGTCAGTGCATAACATTTTATCCCTTCTGAAAAGCTGACTTGGATTTCTCCAAATGCCCAGGAAATGCTATTCCCTAATTGTTTGTGTTTCTTGTGGCAGCAAAGGGCACAGACCCGGTATAGAGAACATGCATCTGCAACATTTTCCTTTGACCTGCCATTCCAGTGGAGCTATTAAGTGGCAGAACTTGCTGGACACAGCATAATTAGTCATCTTGCTCATATATTTTGCTTCACTTTGCTGCTAAGAAAGTTAGTGCAAAACTGATTTCTTTTTTTCTTAAAGGAAGTCCCAAATTTCTCATTAGCTGTACTGGTCAAGGATAATGTGGTAGCTCCACAATTGTTTTCCTACTGCAATCTGATGCTGGCTGGATGCCCAAGTGCTTCTCTCTGGTTGTTTAACCATTACCTTACAAAGCTTGAGGCCTGATTGCATCAGGTCCCGTTCAGGTACAGAGGTGAGGGCAACACAAAGTGTTTTCCTGCCACACCCTGCCTTGCCAAAGCCCCAAACAGGATCCTATTCTTTTCTCTCCCTAGAAGTGTTCATCTGCTGCAGTTTAGCCCTGATCTTGCAGTGTGAAGAGCAGTGGGTGGAGGTTCAGTTGTGCCTCTCTGCTAGCTGGTACTTTTAGGAGAGGCTGACCAGGTGCTTTAACATTTAAAAAGTGAATAGAAGCAGAGTGTCATTGTGAGGGTGCCTGGAACTTTGGAAGTCATTTTTTCAGGCACAAGAATTCTTCACCTCCCCTTCCCTAACACAGGCTAAGAAGGATGTCCAAGGTGTTGCTGAAAGTCCAAACTTAAACAAAAATTTGAAAGAAAACTCAGCAGCCTCACAAAAACAGATTGCCATGAAACACTTTTTAATGACTTTCTTGATGTTCTTACTTACAGGTGAGCAACAAGACCCCTGTGTCACAGGATAAAGAGGACATATTTTCCTGAAAAGGCATTTTAGGGGCTGTGTTTGCACACACAGTTAAGGATGGATGCAATCCTGATATGAAATAGTTCTTCCAGGTAGCTGTTGGGTTCCTGTCTTTCCCTGTGGTAAATATGCATCCCTAAGTGGAAGATTCCTTGCATGTGAGAACAACCGCTTGCAAATTTAGTTGAAAATGTAGCTTTAAATCCATAGATGCAAAAAACACAAAGACTGTGTTCATGTCAAGAATCTGCTGAATCCTGTGTTATCCATCTGCCCATGTGTAATTTAATCTGGCACCATTTCCAGTGATGTCATGCCTGGAACGTCCAGCCCTGTGGAGAGAGGCTCCCCGGGATGGAGCTGCTGCATGAGGTGGAGAGATTAGCAGATGTGGTAATTCACTCCTGGCATGGTGTTCATATCGAGTTGCACACTTGAGTAAAGGCAGTTTCTGTTCTTTAATCCATGTAGTTTTGGAGCAGGCACATGTTCAAAAGACAGGTAGGTGAGCCAGGCAAGTCCACAGCCAGTTCTTCTGGCTGAATATTGCAATTTTAAGGAGAAGTGTTCCATGATGTCATTGCATTTCGTGTCATTTCTAGGCAACTGGCTTTGCAACTGCGGGATAAGGAGTGTCTGGCAAAATCTGTTCTGTGTAGATAAAGTTCTGCTGCATGAGGAGTCTTCCCCCAGCCCAGCTGAGAAAAACTGGGGTCAGTTTTAGCCCCATATGTAGCTAAGGAGACACAGCCACCACTGGAGTGATGATTTATTAGTTTCTCTAGAATCTGTCCAGCAAAATTTCAAACATACCAGCACTGTGCTGAGAAATCACAATGTAAGAACACAAGATGTTACAACATTGCTGGAACAGAATAACCTGGTTATCACAAAGTTGTACCTAGAACTGAGACAACTATTCCTCGTTTTTGAAAAACGTGATCAAAATATGGCAGTCAGCATTTCTTAGAAAATTTAATGTGAATTTTTGGAATATCATAGCCAAACATATCATGTGCCATTATTCAAGTCCTGCTGTTGTAGTGGGGATCATGTGGAGATACAGAAGAATTAAATGCCTGAAGATTAAAACAAAATTCAAGAAGAGTTTGGTATAAGATTTAATTCATGCAACATTAAATGAATTCCTGGCAAGAGTTATTTTTAAAATTCAAGCCATTAACATTAAACATCATAAAAAATACAATATGTTGTTACACAATAATTTTTAAGGCCTTTCCTAAAAGTTCTCCCTCCAGGTAGACACCACAAGTGGAGATTATTTCAGGGCAGCAGTGAGGGACTTTGGAAATTCAGGGTTTTTTCTTTTTAATGTAGCACAGTTGAAGATACAGAGTGCTGCTTTTAGCAAGAAAAGAGCAAAAAGAAAAAAACTAGCAAATGCTTATAGCTGAGAAGTCTTCTGGAATGCTAACTTAGATAAGAGAAGTGACAAACATGCCCTTGATATTTATAATTTTTGTCTTTTATGTGGCAGCTTTTGACTTTGTGACATTTGAATCTGTTACTGTGAAATGGATTCAGATGTTGCAAAAACGCACCAGATTTTCCAGAGCATAAAATTAATTGTCTCTAGCACAGAAAGCTGTTATTTTTGTTGCACACAATAAATCCAAATCAATGTTAGACTAATAATAAATAAAGCTACAGTCATAAACAATCTGTTCCCTTTGTTAGTTTTTATGTCATGTTTTGCATGAGAAGTTCAAACAACAGCAAAAAGTTCTGAGAGTTCCTCTCATGTAAATGACTTTACTCAACAGTGAAAAAATCCATTGGAATGAATCTACAATGATTTTCTGCACTGAAGACTAATTCCTCAAAAAAGGGCAAAATACTCAAATAAGACCCCCAAATGTATTTGAGGCTCATAAAAATCTTGTACAGATCAAAAAAGTGTTTCACTTTTTTCCACTGGAGGATTGATATTCTGTCCCATAAGCAAAGAAATTCCATAAAAACACAGTTGGCTCAGAAAAGTTGGTTTAGAGACTGAAAAAGTTCATACAAGTTCATAAAGTGAAGTCCCTGAAGAGCAAATAGGTTAATGATGCAAGAAATGAGACTGTAAGAAAGGAGAATTTATGTTTGGTTCAGAGCTGCCCAATGACATGTGGAACTCTGTGTCCTTGCACTCCAGCAAAGCTCTGATTAAAGGGAGACTCTTTGATTATAAGTGTTAAAAATTAGGAACTCTAGGATTCAGTCATCAGACAGCATCAGGAGTGTCACATCTTCAGGCTCCTCCTGCCAGCCTCATGTCACCTACTGGTGGCCCTTTCTTTGGTAGGACCTTCCACCAAGAGCCAGGTTTGACAGCAGAAGCAAATCCAGCCCCTTTCCAATTAGCAACTTCTTCATGTTCCTGCTTTTTCAGTGATGCAGACATGCAAGATTTAGAAATCCCTTTTCCAGAAAGAAGGAACCTCTGCCTCCTCTCAGTTTCTCTACCCAGCACCAGACTGACAGATCACATCAATTTCATAAATAGCCCTGCTCAGTTTAATTTCTAAGATAATTGTTACATATCGATCTCTAATTTGAAGGGCATGCTTACATGATTGTTTCAGATTTTTGCATACCCTGAGTCACTGAAAACCTATGTAGCTGTAATTTAATCTTTGACGCATCTAAGGTAAGGATTTCTTTGGAGACTGTGAAGGTACATTAGCTTAGAGATGGTGTCACCAACACAAGTATGTGGCTTTGGATTGCCGACAAAATCCTGTGTGTGCTGAACTTGCAGAGCTATTTCTCTTAGGATCTCACTCAAACTGAATTCTTTTGACTTTTACATCATCAGAGGTGACTTTCCAATTCCCACTTCCAAGTTTCCAGCGGTGGCACCAGAAGCACTTAGGCTAATCCTTGTGTTTGTAGGCCAATTCAGCATCTTGACACAAGCACTTCTGTCTGTCTGCTGAGACTCCTTTCAAATCGTTCTGGATGTGACACTGGGGATATGGTTTAGGGGTGAGGTGATTGTGGTGGTGCTGAAGTGAGGCTTGGACCAGTTAATCCTGAAGGTGAGCTGCACCTCTGGGTAGAGTTTGTCACCCCTGACTGCAGCTATTGCAGGACAAATAAAGTCTTGACACATTGGTGGGGCTGGGAGGATTCATTAGACAAAAATTATTAAAGTGCTAAAAAAATTTAACAGACTACACTNTTTTTTTTTTTGGTACAAACTCATTAGATGAGGAATAATTTCATATAGATTTCGTGGTGGCTGAAGGTGCAGTGAGGGTAACTGTCTATAAGGAAAAAAAAAGAAAAGCTGAAGGGGAAAACTGATTACATTTCAAGCAGAGCACCTTTGCTTCTAGCAAAATCTCTGCTGTTTCTCAAAGTTTTGGAAAGGTTTTCTGATGACAGCATGGATTGTTTTTCCTGTTGCACTTTCCTTCAGTCTGTCTACAAGCAGTTGTTGAAGTGGATTTAAATGTGCAACTGGTATTTTGAATAGAGTCTGGAAACTGTAACGCATCAGAAGCGACAAAGAGAAAACTCTATAAACTTGGAAGGAATGCAAAACAGGACAAGCAACTGTGCCAGCCGTATGAAGAACTGAAAAGCTCCTTCTGGTGTTTGCTGTAGCAAAAATTTTGTTCTTCCTAGAACTTCAGGAGATATTTATGCTCAGTAGGAACTGAATATCCAATAGGAATTGGAGACATGAATGTTTATTCATTGACAATGGCACACATGCAGAAACTTTGTGTCTAAGGTCCAAATGTTTTACTAGAGGTCAAGATTATTTCTCTTTTCCCATTTGAATGAATAACAAGACTGCCATCTCCTAGGTACAGACCTAACAGCTTTGTGGAAGACAAAAAAATCAAATTTTTGTGCCTTTCCATAGAGAAAGGAAACAAGTAATCCTCATCCAAGTTCATTAAGACTTCTAAGGAGACATTATCATGCAGGCTCTGTGCTACAATTTTTTAAGCTATTAAACTATCACAAGCCTTAGACAATTAGGCTGAGAATTAATTTCTCAGAGACAGCAGGGAACTCTGAGACTGGCACCTCTGTCTGCTTTAGCAAGAAGAGAAAAAGCTGAGAGTATCATCAAAGCAGCCTTCATGGGGCTCTGAGGTTTCTGTGACTGAGGTCCAGCTAAGTACTGATGACATTGCCCAATTTCCTCATGGACGTATTTAACATCATGTACTGAGAACCAGAGCCTGTAAACAACAAAGGTTTGGAAAGACAACACTCAGTGTACAAGGTCTGCCTGGAGAAATAAAATTCCAGCCAGAACCTCGCTCCTGGGATCCTCACAAAGAGAATCCAGAGGGGAGAAAGTGAGGAGCTATGTGATGAAAATTAAAACCATCAGCATATTCAGAAGGGAACAAAGGCATAACCAGTTCCCTCGGTAGCCCTGTCCTCACTGCAGATATGGTGTTAGCAAATTCTCCCCAGCTACAGAAAGGAATTATATTGTTTCAACATAATTTTTCTTCCTTGCTGCTGTACATTGCGGATAAAGCAACCATTACATAACAACTAGCTAATGTTGATAATATCTACCATAAACAACTGCACCAAGGACTCAGCTTGGACAGAGAGTCCATGAAGTGTTGTCCACTGATGGTTCTGACTCCTCAAGACGCTGTCCCTGAAAATGCACCCAGACCCCAACAAGATGTTTTTGATAACTGCTACCAGGGTGTTCTTTATGTCCTTTCACACCTTTGTCTACACAGCAAATGCATCCCCATCCCTCAAACACAGGAAAAACAGCTGGACATCATTTTTGATCAGTCCTGTATTTCCCTAGAGGCCTGAAAATTCTGCTCTGTCCTTAGACATATGTTTCTGCATCATTGTCCTTTTACGAGCTTCAGCTATATCCAGCTTTGTTAATTTGACAAAGATGTAAGGCAAGAAGTGTCCCTATAAAAGGGGGAAATCCACAGTAAAGTGGCCCACTCAGTCCTAAATATCTTCAAATGTTTGGCCCACGAGCTTATGAAACAGCTGAATAGGAGCAGCCAAAAAAAGTTTCCAGGAGGCTGTCTTGAGTCAATGATGTCATAAATCTGTTTCAAGGGCTCCCTCTCCCATTTGCAATTCCTCAAGAATGCTGGAAGCTTGGCAGAGCTTGGGCTGGAATTGTAGGTACCAACCATATCCCTAAACAAATCTTCCTTCCAAGAAGGGAATGTATGAAAAGTACTTTGCTTCCACAGTTGCTTAGGAAAGAGAAAAACCCATTCAACCAAGGCCCCAGAAAACCCCAAACCAAACCACAAGATTAATTAGATACACATCCCTGCTATTCTAAAAGGACTTCCCTCAGAAGTCCATGGAAGAACACCCATGATAGGTTTATCATGGCTGTGATGTGCTGCTTGTGAGCTGTGTATATAAATAAATAAATAAATATATAAATATGGATTGGGAAGAAATTCCTGGCTGTGAGGGTGGGGAGGCCCTGGCACAGGGTGCCCAGAGAAGCTGTGGCTGCCCCTGGATCCCTGGAAGTGTCCAACGCCAGGTTGGTTTTAAAAGTTTTTAAAGCACAGAAGAAATAAAATGCTACTTATGAGACTCATGTAGGAACAGAACGTGCCAGCTCTGAGGCTGCACATCTCACGTTGTTGATATGGCCAAGGTGGAGACAAATAGTTTTCAAAAATCAACAGAGAACAATCCAAATCCAATCATTAAATACTGGAAAATGAAAGAATTGGACTATATTGCTTAAAATAAATTCCAAATTATGCCATCTCTAAAAAAAAAATCTATATTTTAAGACTTCAACGTTAACAGTTTTATTTTCCAAATAAAAATTAGTCCAAATTATTAATAAAACTGATTTTACTCCAACGTACATCAAATGAAATACCCTGGAGTTCTTTTCTTTAGCATTTCGGATATTAATTCTGTTCTGCTCCTTAGGATTTCAAATTGTTTCCATCGGCACTAATTTGACATTAAAGATGTATAAAGCAGAGGTCCAAAAAACCCCAAGAAACAAAAAAACCCTCTCAAATCTGACAATTATTTGGATATTATACTGAAGTTGAACACTAGTTAACATGCAGGCAGATGAGGTGCTAATCAATAAACCAGACATCAACAAGGTACCTGTTAGCATTGCTAAAAATACACAGTTGTAAAAGGTCCAAGGATCAGCCTTTTGAAGACACTTTTCATAAAAGAATGTAAGCATTGGAAATTGCTTTTGATAGGTGATTTGTATGGCTTACAAATCCAAAATTCTTAAGAAAATCCCACGGAGAAGGCTTTGTTTCCAAAGGTCTCTGAAAGCTCCATGTATCTTGAAACAATAAAGGATGTGCACCAGGACTTAATTTATTGCTTTGTTAAATGAATTGCTTCCATGCAACTTTCCTTCTATTAAGATGTAAATGCGGGAAATAGAAGGTGGAAGCTGAAAATATCACAGGGGAATTCATCCCCGAAGGAGGAATCTGAGCTATGTCCTTACCACCTGTGAGATATTAGCAGCAAGTTGTGAATAGATCTGATAAAATTAGTGTGTATTGGTAGGATAATGCAGCTGTTGCAATGTAACTTTTGGCTTACACCAGGCTTATTCATAAGCTATTTTTATGGTTTTCAAAATCCAGCAAAATAAAAAAGGACCACTGGCTAATTGTTACCATACTGTTGATTCAAAGAGCTATTTGCAGTGCACTCCAGAAGCAATTCCTTCTCCTGTCCTCCCCCTCTCCAGCCCTCGAGTGCTTCTAGTTATAGCATTTGATTTCTAAAATTAAACTTGGATCCACCTTAAAGCTCATAGTTTAGAGAATCTGGATAAATGAAATGCCATTTGAAACATCCCCATGCCATCCCTTTCCTGTGCTATTCCTTTCCTGTACTCTAGCAGAGTGTAACTTCTTCACTGATTAAATGTTTAAGGCAGCATTTACTTTTATGCTTTTCTTTTTTATTTAATTTCAAATATTCACCTTTTGTTGTTGTTGTTCTCCACAAACAACAAAACACAAGGGAATTCCACATATGACTTTGTAGTAGTGATGACATATTCTGTAGTAGATATGACATATTCAGTAGTGATTTGATTTCTAAGGTCCCTTCCAACTCAAGCTATTCTATAATCCTATCAAACAAATAATAATGCTAAAGGTGACAAATGGGCCCAGAACTTTTATAATTACCCCTTTGTAATCTCATCAAAATGGAGAAATGGAATTCCTGTTTACACTACAATAACTGAGAAGATTCACAAGAGGTTCCAAGTGGATGGAATTTCTAAGCTTTGTTACATAGCCTCAACGTAATTGAAGAATTCCTGGTTCTGACTTTAAAGATAAAGAATGTGTGTATTTAATTCTACAAATAATCTATTTTCTCATTCCTGTTTGATTGACCTACTAACTCATAGCTGGATGATTGTACTGGCAAGGATGTTTTTAGCTATTTTTTAATTCTTTCTGTTAGGCCCCTAAGAGGCACCTGGGCTCAACAGGCACCCTAAAAAGAAAGCATAATCCAGGTATTCTGAAGGCATTCTTCATCTGGCACCTGGGTATCAAAGCCTCGTCCTTATCACCACAATCCCAAGGAAATCAGTTCGTGCAGTGGGTACTTTAAAGGAAAGAAAACGTTAAGATTTGATTCACAGATCCCAAGTGCACTTTTATCATAGGCAATGCATTTAAATTTAAATGCAAGGAAAGGTTGATATGAGGGAGCTGAAATCTTTCTTGCAGTCTTAAAAGTCTTGTGAGAAAAGCCTCCCAGAACCACGAAATTTCTGTGCTGTTCATATCATGTGGGAAACCACCTGAGCCTGGTCACTCCTGACCTGAGGAACAGGTACATGCAGAGGTTCTGACCAGAAAAAAAGACAAATCCTGCTCCATTCCAAGGCAGCACTGCAGGGAATTTGCAAGCAAACACTGTAGTAGTTTCACTGTTTCCAAATGCTTATTCTAGTCTATTTTCGTCTTACTAAAATACTTAATTTCCTCTCCAGAGTCATCTGTAAAATTCATTTCTGATCTCCTTGGTCCCCTTTTTGGGTAATCTGTGTATTCCAATGTCTGTGTCCTATTTAGTGACTTGTATGGTGCATTGTTTTGCAGTTACATTAACACTCACAGTCTAAAAATACAAAGTCTGTTCACCAGCTTTCTTGAGCCTTTGCCCAAAACTCTTTTTTTGATGCAGCAGTAGGCAAACTTACCACAGGAAAAGAAGAAGAACAGATTTCTTTGTCCCACTTTTTGTCCCAGCATAGGTAAACCAAAAACTGGATCCCTTGTGAGGGATGATCCTTCTTAGAAATAATAATTTAAGCCTTCACAAGCACTAGATAACTGAATATGGTTGTGAAAACTAATTAGATGTAAATATACAGCATGAATGTTTTCATATCTTTGACCTTTTGGGAGCTATTGGAAAAATCTTTGTGGAGTATCTCCTGATTTTTCTTTTCTAGATATTTCAGGTAATAAATTGATCTTTTGTGTGTATTTCTTTCCAACAGACAAGGGTAAATGACCCCTTTTTCAATGAAACTTACTACTTCATTGAAACTAAGACTTTGAACTCATTTCCAATCAAAAATTTCTAGATCTGCTGCCTAATTCAAATATTAAAAATATATTCTACATGTATTATTTGGAATGAAATGTTTTCAGTTGCATGGTGTATTTATTTATTGCAGACTTTGCAATGATCTTATTGTCATGAAAGAGTGTGGAAAAGTGGTTCCATTTTGATAATTTATTTACTAATAAAAGCACCCTTTATATTTACTCCAAAAAGTGTTCATGTCAAAAATACTGTTGAATTTCTGCAATGAATACGAAGAAAGTGAACATTCTTTCTACTAATTGCTGAAAAAGGGACTCAGGTTCAATCCAAAACATTTCAAAAACCTGTACAAAATGACATGGAATTAATCTGAGGAATTAATCTGAGGAAATTACAATCTGCGCTTGGGTAGTGAGTGAAGAAAAGCAGGCTGAAATTACCCAATGAACATCCCCCACAAGAAAATGGGTTTGTGTATCAAGGTAAATTCTGACCCCAGGGTCTGCTACCCACCTTCAAAAGACTTCCACAAAATGGGCACTGGATGAGTGTTAAGGTCCTTCCCAACCCAGGCCATTCTGTGATTTTATGATTCTCTTCTGGAAAAACTGGAAAATTATCCAGCTGAAGCCACTCCTGGCTCTGTGCTTTCTGGTGGTTCACCTGCAGATTATTTCTCACAACAAGGAAGTGTTTATTTGGACACAAGCACCTTTTATAAGGATTGCACTCTCCTCTCCTCTAGCACTTGCCACATATGTTCATAATAAAAAGCAGGTCATGCATGCTAACTTTTTCATCCATTAAAAACACTTTTTGATTCATGCTACCTTTGCAGAAGGAAGCAGTGAGTTTAAAAACCCACTTCCTTGGTATTTTAGTAATATGATGAATGACTTTGCCTATTGACCTCTGCATTATCTTACTTTCAATGAAACATTCAGTTAAAATAATATAAAAATCAAAAATTGTCCCACCTGCAGGATTTGGAATATTTTTTGTCCTTTGATTTAGAAAGAAACAAAGCTATCAATGGGGATTAGACAAACACCAAAGGCAATCTCATGAGTCAGTGATAAATCTGCTTAATGTTTGCCACTGAGCAATTTCTGTTCTGACAAATTTAACAGCTGACAATAAAGTGCTTTTTAATGGAATAAAGTGGGTAAAACTCAATTCCCAAAGGCTTCGGGCAAGCCCTGCTAAGCATCTCACATCTTCATGAGATCATATAGCTCTTGATTTAACTCAAAACAAACCTGATTGTAGCTTTTTAAGGTATATAAAGATATCTGTCTCTACCCCTAGCAGGCTCTTTTATCCTAATAGATTATGAAGGAATCAGGGGTCCAAAGTACAATTTCTTTGACAGCTTCCTGTCACTATTCTAAGTGTAACAGCCATGTTTTATAGGCACATCAAAAATAGTAGCAAAGATTTTTTTCCCCAAAGTTTGAGAAGAAGCCTCAACCATTATTGTCACCTCAATGGGATTTTCAGGTTCCTTGTCAGACCTCTGTATTTCCCCTGGCATTACTGACCTAGACCACAGCCACTTAGAACATCCCACAAATGGGATTGGATTGTCTTGAAACNAAAATATATATATATATATGAAAGGTGAAGATGTGTATCTGTATAAGCAGAAACATCTTGAAAGAGAAGAACAGAAATTAAGGAAAAGTATATAAATACAAATAACTTGCTTGTTCTAACACAATTGGATTGTTAATGACATCCTGCTGTAGAAACTTCACTTAGAGTAAACCTGTTGCTATGTCAGAGATTTGAGAACACAAATCTATCCTACCTCTACCTCTTCTTTTATTTTCTTATTTTCAGGCTCAGAAAAGTTTCAAAGCATGTTGAGAAAAAGTTGCACATCATTAAATGATTTTAACCTGAGTTTGCTGCAGTCAGGGGAAACTCTTCCCTACCTCTCCCCAGTGTGAGTTCCAAACATGAGTACTGAGGACAGCAGAAATTAATTAGGAGCATGGAGCATGACATAACATTTTAATTGGGCTCCTTTATCAAGATGATGATGGTGCCATGACTCTTATATCTTCTGAGGATGTGCTGTTTAAGGTTCCCATCCTTACAGATGGGGTTAGGAGGAAAAAAATAGTCTTACCTTTTAACTGAGCAGTCCTGGGAAGTATTCTAAGATGCCGTCTCCGGGATAACCTGTAGGGAGCAGGTTTAAGGACATATGAAGCTTACATAACACACAACTGCTGAAGAGTTATTCTTAAAAGAAAAAATATATTGATGCCATTTTTTTTCCCAGAAAAAAAATGTGGCCTGAATTTAATGTAACTTCCCTCTACATAATGAAAAAATCTCAGCATATGCCTCTTGGGAATTTGCAAGAAAGCAAAATAGAGTTTGAGTGACATACAGGAAAACTATTCTATTTAATCAATAATCAAAAATTACTGAGCAGACCAATCTAGCAACAGGCTTCCTCCATTTTAGCCATTTAAATGTAAATTTCAAATAGAGACAGGGTCAGAACAAAATGCCTCATTGAGACTGTGGTATTTCATTTAGATTATTCTTCCAAGTTCTAAAAAGTGTCAGCTATCACTTCTGTGACAATTAATTTTCAGTACTGGTGATATGAGAGGAAGCTCATAAAAGGTGGGAGGAAATCTGTTCAGCTGTACTAGAGATCAGCACAAAGTCCTTGAAGGGAATTTGATGCCACAGCCTATTTCTGTATGAAGAATGGCTAAAAGCCTTGACTCTATCAAGATTAAATCAGAGAACCAGGAGCCCTGAAGGGAATTTGGAGCTTTTTACACACTTCTATTTCTTTCAGGAGCTTCCTCCAAGAGCTACATGGAAGTGTTCAACATCCCAGACCTCCTGAAATCTGATTACTTTGTTTGCTGCAGGAGAAAGCCCTTGGGCAAGGAGCATTGTCAGGAGAAATTGCAGGGCTCAAAAGCCGACAAGGTGAGAACTTGGATGAAATCTGCTGCTCCAAATGTGTCACTGACATGGGGAACCCAGTTCTAGAAATCCGGGCTGCAGCAGGAGATGTTATTTCTGTCAGCAATTAGGAACATTTGTGTAAAAGTGTCTGTACACTGTGCTCACACTGAAGCACTGTGTTATATTTTGGTGGCATGGCAGCCCTGCTCATGCACAAAAATTTCTCATTAGGAATTAATCACTTCTGGGGTTTCTAATGACTGTGTATTAAACATTTTGCTGTGACCTGGGACACGTGTGCTGTCCTTATGGAGCTGTTTTTTCATCAACACTGAAAATGTGTAATGTATTGTTATTAGTACCACTTGAATTATCAAAGTGCCCACAAACCCCTGTTATGGGAATGGCTCCCAGTGTACTAGGAGCTGTTAAATATGGAAAGGAGATCCAAAATTCCTTAATATTTGGGAACAAGTTGACCAGCAGCAACTGAATACAAGCCAGGAAGACTTGTCAGCACACCTGACAATGCCTTAATTTCACCAACAGCCTGTCAACATCAGAAACAACTGAAATTTTTCATTAATTTTAAAGATTATTTTTTAACTTCATCAGTCTTCAGTGTTGGCAACACTATTGCATACAGAACGTAGACCTACATGGAATATACACAGTTTCTGACTTGGCCACCCAGTCTTTCCAAATAAGAAGGTGCTTAAAATGTCTCTAAACAACCCAGGCAACAAAATAGGTAGGTATGTGATCTCTGCTTTGCAGAAAATCCTAAGACTTACAAATTTTATGGTTAAGCAAAGAAATCTGGATACAACGTATCATCTATTGTCATATATCTATATCTATAGCTGTATATCTATCATTTGATCACAGGAAATATTCTCAGGAATACTATACACTATTTTTTTGTGTTATGCATCTGTGTGAATGCATGTGAATGTGTCCATTTGTTTTTCCTGTTCCTGATATCCAGAACTGTAATTCCCTGTCTTCCTTGGTGTGAATGCAGGCTGGGGCAACAAAAACTCTATAGACTGTGTTGTAGATAAACACTTTAGAACAAAAGCTGTTTGTTTTCATTTTAGAGCACAGGAAAGAGACATTTTTGCCGCTGTACCTTGTGTTTAATATATGGAAGACATTCATGCATATAATTTAAGATACTAAGAGCACCACCACATAGGAGTCCTACCAAGCAGAACTTGTTAAACTTGCCCAAGAAACTTTGAGAGAACACCACCATGTCAATCTAAACCATGGCACTGAGTGCCACGTCCAGTCCTTCCCTGAACACTTCCAGGGATGGGAAATCCACTCCCTGGGCAGCCCCTTCTAATGCCTGGCAACCCTTTCTGCGAAGGAATTCTTCCTGATGTCCAACCTCAATCTCCTCTGGAACAGCCTGGTCCTCTTGTTCTGTTGACATTGAGATAAATTTAAAAATTAACTTCCAAAATAAAAAAAACCCTCACTAGTAAAAAGCCTTTATCTCCTTTAGATATCTTGATAAACTTGAGAAAGTCAAATGCAGAAAAGGTTGTAGGTAATTTTGGTTAATTAAATCTTTGCCAAGTGTTTAGAATGTCAGGTACTGTCCATACCAGGACACTTGTTTCTGTTGCCTTTGTGGCAGTGCATGACACAGCTGGCTGAGTAATAGAGTTGGCAAGACCAAAAATTCCCTCTGGGTTCAAAATCCTCAAAAGACTGCTCCTGATATGACATAACCCCAGATGTGATAATCTGGGGAGTCTGGAAGAACCAGTTTTGCTCAGTGAGGAGCAGAGCAGCACTGAGCTGTGTGACTCCACGTGTGTTAAAACAAGACTTAGAGAAACACTTGGCCATTAAAGTGAAATGCAATCCTGCTGCCTCCACATCAACATGAGCACATGTTGTACAAGCACAACAGAAATTCCTAAATAAACTCTGAAGCAGCTTCACTATTTAAAATGAATAGAATCCAGCAAAAGGAGTGTTTAGTACAGATCCCAAACAAAATCTGCCACTTGCCAGAATGTGTCCCTGAGTCGGTTTGCTTTGCTGTATCCAAATGTCACAAGTGCATTTGTCTGCTCAAGCTAAGAGTTTCTTTCCAAACTCTGTGTGTCTGGGTAAGAGGGCATTAAACATCCTACACCTCACCCAAGGTAGCAAACTGTGCTGGGCAACAATTAGGAAATTATTTTACTCTTTTTGAAAATTATCTTTGCAAAGATGCAACTGGAAATGCTGCTGCCAAGACTCACAGGAGTGACACTGATCTTTATGAAAAGATCAGATCTCTAAGAGAATAAATCAGAGGCTATAATTCTCTAAATCAGAGACTATAAAGAGAATATATCCCAGTCATTGTGTGCAGATGGAGCAACAAAGTTCCATGTTTAAACCTTGGCAAGTATAACCCATAGTGGGAGGTAAACAGGGAAAAATATAGAAATATAGAAAATTGAGAAAAAGGCACTGTCTCCCTGTAACTTGTGTGTACCTTGGAGAATTTTCATTATAGATGGCCCAACCACTGCAGTAGCTCAAGGAAATAACTGAAGAACAAACCTCAAATTGTGTTCCAAGATCAACCGCATTTTTTGTAGGTATTTCCAGTGATGTCTCTGGATATTTTCATTATGTCTTAGGTCTCAACCCAAACTGGATTATCTGACATGTATCATATGCTGCAAGGGGTTTGAATCCCTCACAATTTTGTATAATTTTCAAGATTTAGACTGCTCTCAGATTTAGGCTGCTGAGACAAATTCTTTTTTTTTAATCCAATTTTGTAACCCAGTCAGCATAAGTAATTCTTTGTGTGTGTATATGTATATGATATATAGACATTTTAACACACTAAAAATTGAAGATGTGGAGAATTCAAAACAAAATTACCAGCATTTCCACAGCTTTCTTCTCTTTGCTTCTGCCTTGAAATTCTAAAGCATACTAGCAAAATAATATTAAAAAGTAAATTTCCCTGTTTACGTTATATGAAAAATACAGAATATGAAGTGCTGAGCTAAAAAGTTTCAGCACAGAACAGACTAAAAAGTCTTTTTATTGTCAGTTGAGATCACTTAAATACTGAAATTTCTAAAAGTACTGTTCACCAGTCTTTCCTAAAATCATCAGGATGGTATTTAGAAGATATACTATATTTTTTGGGTTCTATTCTTAATGCTGTTCCTTGGCCTTACCTCCAAGAGAGTTTGCAAGGTAAATTGTGAGCACAAGTGGAGGCAAGGCCAGGGATTGCCTTGCAGGGCTGTCCTGCAGCACAGCTGGCAGCCCTTCTGCTCAGCCCTGTGATGTGGTTACTCCTTCCTCTCCTAAGCACCAGATTCCTGCTCCTGGAATGTGCCAAAATAAACAGCTGGGGTTTAAAAGGAATCCTTCTGTGAGAGTGCTTCATCAGATCTGAGCTGCTGGGGAGGAGGTGAGAGTCACTCAGGGGACACAGGGCAGAGAAGGCAGGAAACTATGGCAAGAATGATTTTTTCTTTCCCCCCTGTATATATTTTTGTAGTGAATTGGTATTTATTATATGTTCGTGTTGTATGTAATGTGAGATGCTGTGGCAAGAAAGCCAATCAGAGATGGACAAATCCTGGGAGAGGAACAAGTGGTCCAAAATGTAGAAGAATTGCAAATTGGGAGAAAAACCACAGAAATGTTAAAGGACAGAAATGTAAATCTATTACAGCCAAGTTAAAGTGCCAAAATAGGACAAATGAGGCCAAAAATACCAGAAGAACCCATACTTTTATGTATTTTGGCAATTCTGCCTCTCACCTGGCTCTGACTGGAAAATGTAAACGAATGTGAATTTAATAATAAAAAAGAGAAGCAAACATTGCAATAGAATTCCTCCACAAAAGGTTCATTTCATGCTTGGTATATAAAACACAGTTCAGGTGTATCAGAAATTATCCAGCTGTCACTAATTTTTGACAATGATCTATAGGATAATCCACGTTCAAAAAAACCCTGAAGTGCTGCCTATCTGCTAAATCTTCAATCTACTCCAACTGTAAAATTTTAGATACCTGGCACCAGAGAAGAGGAACAAGGGATAAAATATTGATGCTAAATATTTGAAATATTTGAAAATTGATGCTAAATATTTGATGCTAAATATTTGAAATCGTGCAATGGCTTCATGTCACTCAAAACATTAAATGAATTATATTGCATTTCATTATCATAATTTATCATCATTGTGCAGCTGAATCATAGTTAATCCACAAGTAATTTTTATTTTTTTAAAAAATTTTCTCCTTTTTCTTTTTTAGTACCCATGCTCCTTTTTTAAAGAATATTTTTGTCATGTTTTCAGGCCAGAGATACTTTTATTTCACTATGCAGATAGAGAAGTCAGCTGAGTTGAGCCAAAATTTTAGAAGACCTTAACTGGCTGTCAGTACAGGAAAACAAAATAATATAAATCAGGTTTATCACTTGGAATTTTCATTATCATCATCACATAGAGTTTGATATGCATATTACTGGTGCATAAAAGTAATAAATCTGAGGGTTTTTTCCTATGTTTCAAGCCAAGAAATTCTAAATTTCCTCTTCATGCACCTTTCATTATTTCAGTCATTCTTCTTCCTTTGATTGGATACCATGCATTATTTTCCAAGACATATGATTACTGCTCTGGTTCTAGCCTATTTTACTTGTTGCCATATGAGTGTCTATAAATATTTTCCTTATCTTTTTTTTTTTCCATCCCCGTTTCTGTTTGTGTCCCCTCTCCTTTCTTATTCTCTCTGCTCTGCTACCCCTCTCACATCTGTCTGCTTAAACAACTCCCCCTTTCTATCCTTCGGGCAGAGCCCTTAAACATCTGTGCACTTCTCCATTCTAGATTTGAGGGAAGGAAGGGAATTCTCTTTACCACTTAGAACACATCAAATTATTAAAGATTTCCAGGAAAAATTTCCCACAGAAGCTGTGTGTTTTCCTTTGTCTCTCTCCACTGGGCTGCCCTCCCATTTTTCTTTCTTTTTTTTTTTTTGTAAAACTCTTTATTTGAATGAGCTACAAGCAATATCCTGAACAAAATAATGCCCCTGATGTCTGTTTCCTACCCAGCAGCTATGCAAACAATCATCATCCATTTGCAATTCAAGGGCAATGTCTGTACAGTCAGGTATTTAAATTAGTATTTAGGTATTTAAATGCCTTTCAGAGATCCCCGAAAATCCCAGACATGGAGGGATGTCTGTAGAAATGAGACAAAAGCTACCACAAAGAGCAGGGAGGGTTTAAAATAACTCATTTGCGGGTAGAAAGAGTTTCCTCCTGTGGCCGGGATGACCAGATCCACCCAGCCATCACTCTGGATGTGTTGTTCTGTGCCTTTTGGGGCTCCTCGTCACCACTTCTGACCCAGCAGCAGCTGCATTCAGACACGACTTCAGACTCTCAAAAGATCTGTGCTACTCCACAGGTGCTGCATATCCAGCTCTCCTGATTCCTTTCTGTCCTGCAGGGACACTGTTTTGAGTGATTTACTCAGTTAGAACCAGAATTATAGAATATCCTGGGTTGGAAGGGATATCATTGAATCCAACTCCTAGTCCTGCACAGGACTCCCCAAGAATCACCCATGTCCCTCAGAGCATTGTCCAAAACTCAGCAAGTTTAGTGATGATAATTCCAGCAGTTCCTCTTTAATTGCACTCCTCAAATGGGGTTGATTTTTTTTCCCCCCAGCCTTTGGCAACCCTTAAAAAGATAACAACTATTTACATAAACTTGTCTCCATGAGCAATTTCGCCAGCAAGTAAAGGAGCTCATTAATGCACCTTGGAGACAGGGATGTGTGCTTTGATTTCTTATTTTTTCTAGGTACTCCACAAACCTCTCCAACTCATCCTTTCATCCAAATCATTTTGTCAGAGATATTTAGCCCAGCCATGTGTTCGTTCTCGTAAATGCCATCTGTTCCACAAACCAAACCCAGTGACCCTTCTGCAGTCCCTGCTGCTGGGAATGCGTTGCCTCCTACATCTGCATCAGATCCTTGGACTGCAATCGGCTCAGCTGACATGACCCCCATGATTGTGCATCACAAACCTCAGGAAGAGAAACTAAACTTGAAAAGTTCCGTTGCAGTTTAGATGATTTCCAACAACTCCAGGTTTGTCAATCCCTAATCCTAACCTCCCTGCTCCCTGGAGTGGGTTTTGCATGGAAATAACAAGACCCTTGCCCTTTCCCTTCAGTAGCCACACTGAAAGCGGTCCATTGCTTCAGAGTTCCTTCACAGCTGTGCTTGGCATCCTGTCATAAAAATCTTCCTCTAGATCTGCAGAAGATTCAAAGAATAAAGGCAATATAAAATTGGAAGTTGGCCAATGAGGAAAAACCTATTTGTTTCACTGGCCTGATGAACATTCATTTATTTAAGACCAGGCTGAAATAGGTCCCTGAAGGATCTAATAAACCTTTAAAAGTGTCACCTTGCAGTCAGCTTGCTTTATTGTCAATAAGTCAATGATGGGACACAGAGCAGATTCTTAACAGCCAGCACAATGATTTAAACATTCATTAATGAGAGGTTTAACTAGTGCTTGCCACCACTTCTGCATGGGCAATATGTGTTATTTCTTGCATTTTTATGAGGTTACGTAACATCAAGTTCATGTGGTTTGCTTAATGCTGGTACAACACCCAGCTTAGGAGGATGCAGCAGAAAATCTGTTTTGCAGATGTTTGATCTTGCATTTCCTAGCTAGCTTGGGTTTTCATGCATGAGTGGAAGGAAATGGTGGTTTCAGAGATTTCTCTGCTGCTGATCATGTTTACTGCAAATTACAGGGTAATAATTTCACCACAGCCTTCTATCAAGGACAAATTATGATGAGAGACTCCATAATTAAAACTTTCTTCTGACTAGTTGTAGGTAAAGCTAGTGGCTTCTCTTCTTTTTAAGGTCACCTAATACCACCCAACTTTCATGAAAAGAATTTTACCAGACCATTTGAAAAGAGGTTTCCGTAGCATGTTTCCAACTGCCTTGGAATTCAAACCACATAATTCAAATTTTTCTGAGACATTCTTGACAAAGATATATATATTCTGCTAGTCCCTGAAAGTGTCCACATCATGGCAAAGACATTTTAAAAAGTTTGTTTGTGCTCAGGAAAAATGTCTTAGACCTGCTGGTCCATATTGTGTCTGGGCACTGAACCACCACTGAAGTTCAGGCTCATCCATCTCTTCAGTTCCTCTATCACTTGTTTCAACAAAAGCAATTTTAGAAAGATAAGAACTTTTTAGAACACTTGTCACTGCAGGTAGGACAAAGGATCTGAAAAGACCGGAAGCAAGAGTTGGCAATGGGGAGGAAAAGAAATAGAAACCAGAAATTGTACTGGAGAGAGAAAGTGGGATGTGGGCAAGTGAGGGAAGAGGGCACGAATGAGGTTTCTATCAAAGAGTAAAAGGGGGAGGGAAGAAAGGCAGCTGTCTAAGAGTGGGGATTACTAAATTAGGACTGTGATCCATTGGAATAGGGTTTGTCAGCCTATGAGACAGTGAATCTAGGAAACACAGGAAACAAGTGTCCAGATCTTAGATTCTGGGATAACTGCTGAAACAGAACTTCACAGTATCTAACCATGTGGTATTTTTGCAACACAGTCTGAAGTTTCTATAGGTAATTCTGTCAAGGCCTTGTATTGCAGCTGTCTTGCAAGCCTCACCTCTGGTTTGGCCAGGGAAACCAAATCCTGATTTCAGGAAACACCAGGCTGCAAAGACAGATGAAAAGGTCTTTGGGTGTCATATAAACCAGTTCCTAACAGGTTAGCTCAAAGTCATTCCACCAGGTTAATATCCCACTGAAGTCAGGGAGCCTGGTTATATTTTAAGGGTCAGATGTTAAACTTCAGGAAGCCACCTATACTTCTGTGCTATTGGCATTAGTCACAAATTAATCCTTGGAGTTTTTAGCAAAATTATGGGTGATATTTTCACATTTTAATATTAAACATGTTGAAACTGGTTCTGAGAATTTGAATGGTAAAATTGTCCTCATCCAATCAAGAAATAGAGTCAGCAATAAGTGATTCATACCCAGTGGTAAACCCTCACAGTTCTGAGGGTCACAATTGACCAAAGTACATTTTCACAAAGTATTTGACAAAGAATTTTGAATAATTAAGAGTGTGCAGCCTGCAGAAACCTAGTTCTGCACACATTGGCCATTAACAGTCAAAAGCAGGGCTAAAAGACCTCTTAAAATTATGAGGTATTTTTCTAATTCTTCCATTTGTCCTGTATTTAAATGCAGTCAGATACTACAGCAATGAGCCCCAGTACACATTATATTATGTATATACATAGCCAGAATATTTTCTTTCAGTTATGAACACTGTTTTTAAACAGTGTCTTCATTGTATCCCCATAGATGAATTACTGGCAAGAACAAATAACAAACACTGAGGAGCTCTTGAATGCTGAGCTGTATTTTGGCTGCAGATACCCATTTTTTAACATACATCTCAAACCACCATCAATTCATACTCTATTACCACACTAAAAAAAAATAATGGGGAATTGAATGCCAAATTTTTCTCTTCAGACCAGCAGACTAGAAGCCCAATGTGTTCCCTCCTTAGTTTGATCTCTAAATTCAAGCTCTGTATGCACTCACATCAGTCCAAAACTGATTCCTGGTTTCTGCTTTTGCTGCAGCTACACTCCTACCTCCACACACACTCACGGGATGCAGGGAGAGATGGTAAAACATCAGGAATTTTAGTTACATTTAGATTTTTCTTCTCCTGTGAAAGCTGTCAGTGTTTAGCAATAGTAGCATTCACAGTACTCCAACATTTAAAAATACCTCTCTTTGTCCACAGCAATTATCAGGAATGAATATAAAGCTGCAGAAGACACTTGCTTTATTCCCACACAAGCGGTACCTCATCAGTTTGAAGTCAAACACCAAGTTAGAGGTGTTTTATTAAAATTTAACCTCTGGTTCTGAACTGTCTCACGAGAGCACACGGGCCAGTCATGCACACCACCGTGGGAGTGATTTGGAGACACTTAAATCATTGACCTGTAACCCAGGAATGACTTTGCTGGTAAAACATTGGCTTTCCTAGTTAAAAAAAACCCAGAGGACAGCGTTTGAGGGCAGGCAGGAGGGGAATGGTAATGTCATTTTCATATCTGTCAGATGAGGGCTTCAACTCTCTCAGCTTTGTGCATAAAACATGAAATGTGCAGAAATAACTGAGGACATTCAGAGGTGCAGCAGCCAACAACCCCAACCCAAACATCTCTTCACTGTCAGGATTCCAGAGATTGTGTTGTGGCCCAGCTATGAATGAAACAGCCTTTCTGCTCTTTTAGCTCTAACACTTGCACCTTGAGGACCAGCATTTTTGTAACTTTGCTGTGACACCCAAACCACAGATCTGGGCTGCAGATACCATTGAGATATTCCATACTTCTTTTTCAAGGGCCAATAATTCAGTAGTTTGTAGGAAAACACTGTGTTTGTCAGACAGCAAGAGAATACCTGGCACCTGTGCATGTTTTTCTCCTCTCTCCTCTCTCTCTGGTTGATTAATGGCTTAGCTAATTCAATTTATATATATTAATCATTTAAATTATATTTCTTTTCAGTGAAAATTGAGAGTTCAAGTCCATGTTTAACATTCCTGATTGTGTCTCAAATTAGGCCCTACGTTTCATTTTTTGCACACATTTATTTCCTGGTGCCACCTGGAGAATTCCTGCAGACATTCCCTGAGACAGCCATTCCCAAGAGACAAACAGCTCTGGCTGTATCACACATAAAAACACATTAGTCTCATATAATGTTTTATGATATTATTATTTTAAACTAAAATATTTCTAAGAACACAACATAATGATTTTAGGGGAAAAAAACCCATTTGTTTGCACCAGCAGTCCAATTTTTATGACTTCTGCCCGCCAGCCAAGTGCAGCAGCAGTCCATGAAGTTTCTGCTATTTCTCTAAGAAATTGCTATATATCCTGCTTCACTGACTTCTAAATATAAAAGTAATTGTATTATCTGATGTAAGTATTAATAGAGCAGGTATAATTTACCACATTTCTTTTATTCTATTAAAATTTGGGCACTTTTCATGTGACTTTTGATATGGGTTTATTTTCACATTTGCCCACAGGCCTATTTTGTTTCTCTGTATACACCTGGGAAATATCAGCTAAAACAAAATATCACATCATCATGACCCTGTTGTGACCAGAAAATCAACTATGTGGGCTAATGCAGTCATTTGTCAGGGAGAAAAAAGGAAGAAAATGGATATCACTCTGTAAACTCCCAGAAAGGTGACTTTATAAAGCAGAGGACATTTTGAAGGCAGCTGATGGATTGCTGTGGCCCACAAATAACTCCTGTGAGCAGAGTCACATTGGCACTGAACACTGAAAATCAGTTTGGCAGAAAGGCTGAGAAAGAACCCTGAACTTTCCACTGCCCCTTGGTTCTGTAAAAGCTCCTCCTGTTAAATATCAGTGCATAAAATGGTGGAACAAAGAGAAGGATCACAAAGTGTGCGTGTGTGTGGGAGCTGTTTGTTTATCTGCTTGGCTTTCTTTAGAAATGAACCTCCAGAAAGATTACCCTGCAACCTCTTTGAAAACATAAGATAGTGCTTCTCTTTCACTCCAACAATGCTCCTGGGGGAATTCAGTTGTTCCCAGCAGCAGAGCCTGGCCCACAAAAGCATCATCAGCCTTTCAGATTGTGAGCGATGACACAAGCTCCAACGATGATCTGATAAGGCCTCACTCCAAGGTTCTCTGGGGAAAACAAGGGTTTTGCTACTTTATTTCACTAATTAAACACGAAATGGCCATGTCCTGGCTGCTGGTTGGGCTGCCAAGATTCAGTGCTCTTCTTTTGTGTGTCCCTGACCTGCCATTGATGTCAGCTGCCTCAATTAGCCTGCCAAAAAAATCATAGGGCAGGGGGGACCCTGCCAGACACGCAGCATCCTTCCACTCCTCTGTTTGCTGTTTGCAACAAGAGAAAAACAATCATTTAACTCTTTTATGTGTCTCCGTCCTTTGTTGCTTTCCTTTTGTTAGATGAGTTCATGTGCCAGTTGTCTCCCACTGGTATTTTGTTCCTTTTTGTCCTTATAGACATGATTTTTTCACAAGGTGGAACACCAGACTGGCAGAATTTCCAGCAAGAATGGCAGATTTAATTTTTTTATTTCTACAAAACTGTGCTCCAGAACCCACAGCACAAACAAACTAATACAGTAGGTCCTGGGAAGGACCATGTTTGACATGAGCAGAAGTTCATATAGATATAATCCCTATAGCTCTTTTCCTTTTGGAGATAAATCACCCAAATCTCGACAGTCCCCTAGAAATCTCCATTTCTTAAACAGATGCAGTTATATAAAAATCTCTTCATTTTCTAATGCAGATTTTGAGAAGATTACCTGAGTTTTCAAGGTAAACAGGATCTAATTCAAAAGGTAATCAGTGTTTGGTTATATTGTGGAATTTGTGTTTGGTACCTTTAATAAACCTGTTCAATAATGTTGGTCTGAGGTTATCGAGCTAAAAATGCCTTTTTTTGATGGCACTGATTTCTGAGAATGCATTATTCAAGTAACAAACACTCCTTTCTGTAGAGATTCTATCCTACTAAACACATCTGTAGCTTTTGATTAACAAAGAAAAAGAATAATATAGAAAAAGTGGAATAAAGAATTTTAATCCTTGAATTGCACAGATATCCTACATTTGGCAAGCAGTTTTAGGCTCCAGCCAAGATTTGATGACTGAGGAAGATCTCTGTGTGAGTTTCATTAGTGGGAGGACTTAGTCCTATAAATCCCCTGGGTACTGACAGAAAACAAAATGATCCATGCTTGTTAAAATGGATTGGAGTTGAAATATCTGAACTTGAGATAAATATTGGTAACCTAATTAGCCATCTTTTTGCTAAAAGCACAAATGATATGCTCTGTCTTTACTCTTTCAGGCAAGCAGGGTGCATCCAGCAGTCCTGAGCAAAATCCTTCCAACACACTGCAAGATTTCCCTGGAATTACTGAGATTACTGGCTGATGTGAGTAGCGAATATATTCCCCTCCTTGATGGCCATTGCACCGTCTTCTGACAAAATTTCCTCACTCCTTGGGTGGGTGTCCCAGATCTGGCTGAGATAATTAATTCTCTCCTTGGAAGCTGCTCTGTTTTGCATTCTAGAATGAGAATGGTGTTGATAATGATGTTTTAGTTGCTGTCAGGGTTAAACCACAGCACTTGTCACTTCTAAAGCTGTCAGCACAGAACTTGTCACCTCCAAACTTGCTCCTCGCCCTTCCCCAGAGTTCTTCTCAACAGCCCATGGCAAGGATCCCACAGAACACACAGAAATAGGACATTTCTGTCCTCAGGGTCCCAAATTTAGGATTTTTAACACACAAGACAAGTCAATGGTGCTTTTACTGGGCATGGCTGCAGCAAATTTCATGTGTCCAGGCCTCTTTGCCTTCAGCCACAGCTCAGTCACCACCCCTGAGCACAGATTTCAGTGTCTCAGGTGATTTTGTCTCACTGATTTATACCACTGACCTGTTATTCTGCAGTGAATTAGTTCTGAAATACTTAATTTTTGAATCAGAGTGAACATTCATTGAAGCATTTATAGCCCAATACCATGCCGTGGGGTTTTCTCTGAAACAAACCCAGCCAAAAGAAAAATTTAGCCTCAGAATGCAGTAAGTTTTCCTTATTTTGTCTCCAATTTTTGTAGAGCAGAATCTTTTAGAGGGGTAGCCAAAGGGAATGAATGGATTGAAGTCACAGCTTTCCATTGTTCCAGTTGTAACTGAAACAAAATGAAAACTGATACAGAAAACATCCAAACTCTATCCAGAGCAACTCTTGCTGCACTAACAAACCTGATGTTTACTTAAATATTAGAGGGTGGATAACAGAATAAAATTACCTAAAGCATTTTGTTGCATGTTGACACAATCCTAATTAAATCAATATCAACAAACCTCAAACACACACGAAGAGAAAAGCAGTTTAAGAGAGACTTTAAATAGAAGGAATAGTAAACAGCATTTATGCAAAGAAGATGAAGCAAAATATTTTTAAGATTTAAATGTATTTAACACCCTAAACAATGTTCGTTTATTTACAAATTCATTATAAATTCTAGGTATGGGGATTATGTTGATACATTGAGGGAACTTAAAAGGAAAAAAAGAGAAAAAATCATGAGTGTTGTGACACTATCACCTATAAAGAGATGCCATAAATTTGCAATTCTCACTTTCATGGCATCATAAATCAGAATTATATTGATATTGAATTAGTATGATGGAAAGTAAGAGGGGTGAATTAGCATGGGTAGAACGAATTAGTCAAGATGGGAACAAAATAATGGAAAAGCAGGAACATGGAAAATATGATCCCTCCAATAGTTAGGTAATGTATTGAAAAGCAGAGCAGATGAAAATTGTGTATATACATACATTAAAAATTCTCACAGCTGCTGCCAGGAATCTTAATTTTGCCCAGAGCCATGGGCAAATTTTTTCAACTTGTTCATTAAACCCAACCCATTACAATGGATTATTAATAAAATAGCCCAATCTAAACACAAAAAAATCCATTGTGTTCAGAAGATGAAAGAATTATAAATTGTTGTAAAATACCATTTCTCTGAATTGAGCAGCATCCAAGACAACTTTATAAGCAACAGCTGTGAAAAAATTTGCATGGTAAAAAAAACCAAAAAAACCCCAGAATTCAGAAACAAAAGCAACCACACAGTTGGGGAATAGATGTTCTGGGTTGTTGCTCTCTTGGCTGCCAGAGCAAATATTTGGTGTCAACGCGGACAAATAAATATTGTATGTCTGAGTCACCGTTTTGAGCACTGAACTGCTCAATCAATGGCAATGTGTATTGTAATCCTATTGGAATGCAAATCTTCCCAGCATTTTCAATGTATAAGCAAGAAACTTCAGGAAAAATAAACAACAGAGGCTGTCCATGAGTAAAATGTGAGGGGAAAGGTTTTGGTTTGCCATCAGTGTTGCTGATCTCTACTATTTAGGTGTGCACTTCTTAAAATTTTTAGAGAGGTGCCTCTGCCTGAATGAAGGTGCAACTGAAATCAACAGTGTGGATTTCATTTAACAGTAAATGTAAAAGATTGAAAGAGTGAGAAACAGAAAAAGAGGTGGGGGAGAGGGGGGTAGAGAAAGAGAGTGACAGAAACAGATTAAGTAGAAAATACCACCACTCCATGGATTTTTTTTGGTTGCATTTTAGTGGGCTTGAACACTTGTACAGATTCAACAACGATTTTATTCTTTTTTTTTTTTTTTCCCCAAGCCTTCATTACATCACTTGGTGCTCTCTGGTACCAGGCTGATGAAGGAATAAAAGCCATTGCTAAACTCTCCAGAATGCTGAGAATGCTTTCACTTTCCATTTTATGGCCAGTCTGCATTTGTTTTTGACAATTTTGGTTCAAGAAACTTGTCCATGTTGACTGGGTTAGCAATTATTTTCTGGTAAAATGTGTTCAGGATCAGTATAAATTCATCTTCCTTGGGTTTCCAGAGTCTGTAAACTGACAAATCTCTACTTTTGATGGTCTAATGATTCACAGACAGCAAGTGTCTTTACATGTAAGAAAATCATAAGAAACAGGATTTTCATGCACATGGCACAGCATAACAAACAACCTCACCAACAAACCAACATCAAAACACTCTCACAGGGATAATCCCTCTTTGTTGAACTTTGGGGTTTCATTCTTAAACAAGAAAGAGCAAGAACTTTTCTCAATGAAAAATATATTAGGACATTTTTTAAGCTCAGGAGATATTTCCTTTATCCTCCAAGCAATTGTATCCCACACTTTAATCTTTCTCTTGTATTCCCTCACAAGTTGGTGAAACAAAATTTTTACATAGAAACCTGGACATCTGACATCAGAATAATATCAATAGAGTTATGAATATCAAAGAGTTTGACAGTGGAAGCAAACGGCAATTTCAGTAGTAGATAGCTCTTCATTGGTTACATGAGTGTCTACAGCATCTTCCCAAAAGAAAGAAGAAGGAAAAGGAGTGCAACTCAAGTTTTGAAAAAGCAAAACTGCCCTGTTTTATTTTTGCTGTACAAAACCTTCAGTGTTTGCGCCAGTCCTGTGGGGCTCAGGACTGAGAAATCCATGCTCAGTTCCCTACATCCCTTAAAGGCTGAAACATAATAAAATGTATTTCCTAAATATAGTGCTGTTTTTTTCCAACTTTTCCCCCAGCCCTTTACAGATGATGCTCTCTAAGAGTTGTGCCCTCCCAAACCCCTTCTGAACACTGAAAAGGAATTATCCTGAATCTCCCTTACATATTTTGGCCTATTCTGCAAGGAAATGAATCTATCTAATTTATTCTCTCCATCTATCCCTTCCCAGGATTTTCACGACTTTCCCACACAGTTCCCTGCTCAGGACATCTTGAGCAGCTTAGCCCAGCCTCAGATCTCAGGGTAACAGAGTTGCACATTTGTTTCCCGTTCATGGAAAGCATAAACAGCTGAGGCTTTAGGAAGTCTATTCACAAGCATGAGAGCCTGACAATATTGGGTACATGTGAACATTGCTGAAACATCCAGCAGCTAATTTAGAGGTTTCTGGGGCTTAGTGAAGGTCTGTTACAGAAGCTTCACATTTTTAGAAAATAATCTGTTCCTTTTCATTACCTCACACTCCAGTGGCTACTGGAATTTGAATCTGGGCTCACCCTTATTTTTGCAGGGGAAATTCAGACAAGGAGTGAGGGGTTGCCTTGGCTGTCCCACTTTTCCAGAAGGCCTAACCTTGCCGTGAGAAGTTCTCCAAGACACTCTTTTGCCAGGTCTCTACAGCCTTTAACTTTGTTTGAACACATATGTTCAAACAAACATATATAGGGATATAGGAACAATTTCTAAGAAATCCGTATCTCCCAACTCTCTCCACAGGGATAAAACACCCAGGTTGTTTGTTATGGTTTTACATAATTGCCTTTGATTTATATTAGTCATGCTTCCTATAAATGTTTTTAACTTGCACATCACTAATTTCCTATAATTCCAGACTTATCTGAGGGCTCTCAAAGTGTTGCCTGTAATTTGTAGAAAGAAGGAATGGAAAACTGGATGACTCCTTTGTCATTGCCTCTGTGCTGGGTAAGGGTCTCAGATCCCTAATCCCAGCTCACACAAAGCACTGGAGTTCTTTATTTCTGCCATTTTTTCAGGATTAGGAGATGATGGAGTGCAGGGACATCCTTACAGTGCTGTCCTTCTGCAGTGACGGTAGAGATGACATGCACACTTTGAGTAGCCACCTCCTGAAAAAACTCCTAGAGAAAAAGCCTCTGTGCCTTACCAAGAAAATTCTTCATTCCTCTTTTGCAAACAAGATGAGAATGGCAACATTTTATTATTGCTTACAGCCACAATAAATGTGACAACAATTTCCCTTTATTGGAATGTCAGTGAAGAGGAAATAAATGTCAGTGGGGACAACAACACATTTAGGGGCACTGGCAAGGTCTCAGAAAGACTAGAAGCATTAATATTTTATATTTACATTGTTAAGCCTCTTTTGAGAGGAACTGTTACCTGACACGAACAGATACAGATTTAATAACAATGCCTGTTGCACCCTTTGGGGCAAAAAACCTTTCCTGGTATTTTTTCGCTAAATAAATTTCACCCAGATCCAAATACTCTTTCTTTATTGACCTACAACACTCTTTTTAAAATCTAAAATGCAAGGCTTCAGTCATACAAGTAATTGACATATTATTTGGTTCAAAGAACAGCAGGTGTTTGATTCTGCCTAAAACCTTTTAAAATTGCTAAAGATTTTAGGAAAGTATTATGTAAACACACCTGTAACCTCAGGTGAAAAAAGCCTCATCGTATATCAAAGCATCCCAGAAGAAAGATAAAATCACTGATATTTATGTTGAAACTGCAGATAGGCAAATATTAGTCTTTTCTGTACAGGCAATTTAACATATAGGCACAAGAATGCACAGAACACTAAAATTTAAATTTAAACTCAGATCACCTTTGTGTAAAAAAATGAAATTTTAGGAAATTAAATCCTGCTGCAGGTGGGAATGAGGTTTGTTGGCCACCATGCAGGATGTAAATTAGGTTCTGACATGTGACTCACAGACTCAAAGAGTGGTAACGTTAAAACTCATTTTGTATTTCTGAATATTCTGAACAGAAAGAGCTCTTGCATTGAGGCCTTTAAAGTACCTGTATGATGAAAGAATGCACAGCTTCTTTAGAAAAGTGCTTTATGTGATTTGAGGCCTGTTATCTCTTTGTAGTCAATAAGACTGAACTGCTTCTGAAACTTTTCCTTGCTTCTTTTTAAGTGAAGGCACCTTGTGGGAGCCAACTCCAGTTTTCCTAAACAAACCCTTCTAAGAAGATTCTTAAATGAATTTAGAAGATTCTTAAATGAATTTAGAGGATTCTTAAGATGAATTTAGAATCCCAGAGGGAGGAAAAGGAAGGGAAGGTTAGAGAGAGCGGTGTACTCTGAAGCACTATCTTTTCAAACTAAGAAAGCTGGACTGAAACTTTAAATAACTACTTTACTGTAGTGAACTTTTGCATGAAATGACTTGAAAGCTTTTTATATATGAAGCTGCACCAATTGCCAGAGTGTATTGAAAGAATTTTTTCCATTGTCTTCAGGTTTCACTCCATAGGCTCCCTGTGACCTCACATCTGTTTCCATACACTGAGTTGCCATGGAGCTTCCTGGTGATGGAAAGCTCAAACAGGCTAAGACAGAAAACATGCACGTGGATCAGTGTCCTGGAAAAAGTGACTGGATACCTTTTGACTTCCACTGGATAGAGCAGAATTAAAATTAAATCCAGAAAAATTACGTATACGCCTGCCTGCTGCTGAAATTAAAGCAAGGAAAGGGGATATTTGCTGAATAAGAAAATGGCACAAGAAATTGTACTCTTATTTATGTCAGTGCAAGGTCTAGTCCAAAAAGAACACCTATTTGTTAAAATAATTCAGTAATAAGCAGCAGAGCTTCACACTAAAGCACAAGTTTTACAGAACAGAATCCTTCATTTTTTAATTGTCTCATATTGTACAAAAAAAATATTAATCACGAAAGAAAAAGAGCTCACAGTACACAAGCAAAGAAAATGTTAATTCTGAGATGGACAAAGATGTGGCCTAAAATCAAAAGTATCTCTTTGAAAAACACTGATTTTTTTGTTTTTTGTTGTAGCAACAAGTCAAAAGGATAGGGAATAAGGAAGGAAAGTAATTTAATGTATTTTTTAAATCCAGGATTTTATCTTGACTCCTGTTCTGATATCCTTATCAAATCCAAAAGCAGATGCAACCAGGTTTATCTGTTTCTGTGTAAGACCGACCTTTGCTCTAAACAAAGTTCAGTCAAAAGATGCCTGGGAGAAAGTACATTTACATTTACATTTACATTTACCAGGGAGGATCAGACCACCGTGACTTCCTCCTTCATTCCCTCCTCCTGCTGGAGACTGGGAATTAAGGAAACAGCAAAGCCCAACACCACCTCCTAGGATCCTGCAAATTGCTCTTCACTGGATGCAAATTCTGGCTAAATCTGCCTCAATTCTGGTTTAATTACAGCCCTAAATCCTGGCCTTGCTTCAAACGAGCTCTGCAAAGAGCTGGGCTGAGTTCTGAGTGTCCCACCTTGCAGAGCATGGGGAGTGCTCTGATGCATCCCCACAAAGGATGAAGAATTTATGTGTCTGGATCTCGCCCAAACCAAATTTGGAAGGCACCACTCAAATTTACTTTGAACCCTGCATTTCATAGGAACCTGTTGGAATTCCAGGTGAATCAAAACCGGTGCAAAAACCTGTTTCTGTATCCTCTTGTGAACCTACACTAATTCGCATTGTAAATCCATATCAAATAAATTCACGTGGTTCTACAAGGGCAGGGACCTGGCCCTGTAAAGACAGAGGCCTAATGTGATCATTTTTGAAAGAAATTCAATAGGAAATAAAACTGTAATGCAGCATCTTGCCTAACAGCAAAATTGTGTTTAATCTCTACGTTTAAGGACAAGATTGTTTTCCTTTTCTTTTTTTCTTCTCTGTCAGGATTTTACTTTGATACAGAGTTGAAAAATTAAATGAGAGCCAATTGAAAATGAGAAGTCATGTGGCATGAATATTGTAATCTTTGATGAACGAAAACTTCAGTGGATGTAAATCATTCTTTATATGGGATTGGAAACAAACAAAAAATCATCTTGATCAGGCATGGGCCTAAAAATGTGGAAGATTCATTGAATTTTTTAAAGCATTTTCCAGTAGAATGGCTCGTCCTTTATTCCTTTTCCACAAAGTGTTACTGGGAATCACTATCTTTATATTTTTTAATTCAGGTTGTGGCCCTTTTCTCTTCCTCTTTGCCTTCTGTCTTCTTTGTCAGATGGAATCTCATCCTGCAAATCTTTGTATTGCTTTAATAGAGATTGGAGTGAGCTTTACCAAAGAAGAAGCAGATTGTTGAACTCTTTTTGGAGTAAGTTCCATTAGCACTTAATCCAGCTGCCATGAACTACATCATGATGTCACCCAGAATATAATAAGAAAGACTAAAATGTGAATATTTTTACACTCTATGTTTTTAAAGCTACAGCCTTGATGGCTTTAGCAGACATCGACTCATTATATTTATTACCTCTGATACTACTTCAGCTGCCTAGAGTTGATTTAAATTCAATATTTGGAACTGTATTTTCTAATATTAGGAAATGTGCTAAAGCCTCTTTCTTTCCATATCACACTCTGTAATTTATTGCTTTGTTTCCAACCTGTCCGATATTGACAAATACTACACAGATTCTGAATCCAGGGATCCAGACATATTCTGTTATGTTGTCCAAAGCAGAAAAAATGGGCCTGTTGCTGTTATTTTCATTTGCTGTGTAAGTGTTCTACTTAAAATATTTTAATAGCACATTTCTTTTGTGCCTGCAGCTCTCCGAAAGGTTTTGATGAAGTCAATGTCAAACTTGGTTCCTGTGTAGTGACAAAGCTGGTTCAGATCCCAGGGGATTATCAGGAAAGAAGTTGCAGTGGAAGACATTTTAAAAGATGACTTTTGGAGTAAAAGATATTTAAGAGTTCATCTGCACAGTGCACACAGCAAAACCCCAGGAAATGGCATCCACAGGTGCTGTGTTCCAAAATGCCCCAGAGAGAGAGAGAGAGATTTCCTACATGCATTAAATAAGTGTTGGCACTTCTGGCAGAAGTATTTTTGGACATTCCAGCCCAGCAGATGCCACATAAAAGTTCCCAAAGAAAACAGTTAGATAAGATCTATTATGATGTTAAATCTGAATACAAAAATAGGTTGCCTAAGGCAACAGGAGGCAGATAAAAAAAGACAGTGCAGGAGGGGCTGAAAATAGGTTTGTTGACTCAAAAAAATAATTCAGAAATCTATTTATTTTTATAATAACACTAAAGACAGAGAAAAAACCCAACAAACAACAACCATTGGAAGAATTGCTGTGTTCTCTAAAGTGGGGCAGAGAGTCATAGTTTTTATCAGTACAAAGTAATCCAAGATTTTGATTAAAAAATAAAACCTTTCCCCAAAGGATAATAATGAAAATGTACCAGCTTTGTCTCAAAGTGCAGTGGATTTGTCAAGAAATCTTGATTTTTTTAAAAATTTTGTTGGTGATGTTAGGGAATAGTTGTCATTTATGGCAAGGAAAATGAACTTGATGTATGAATGGTCCAATATTGAAAATTGAGATTGCATCCTGGAAAGATCCATGCAGATGCTTTGCACTAATATTGGAAGTACTCCTCATTTAGTGAAAGCCAGTACAGGCAAAATATAAAGGCAGAATATAGAGAATATATTTTTGAGTTTTACTGATGATGAAAACCCCTATTTGTTCAATTTTTATTATTAAACTTAATTTCTCAATATCTCAAACTTCTTATTGTGTTTATTACTAAGAAATAATTTCTTTCACAAAGAGAAAGTGGCAAATAAAAATATTATAAAAATCCCGAGATTCCTGCTGGATTAAACCTTTATCAATGGCAGTGAGGAGACCACCCCAAGTGGTTCATGATGCAAACTGCTTCAAGAAGAGGGGTTTAGGACAAAATTTTGGCCTTATTCAAGTAATTAAACTTCTTTCCTCCTCCTAAGACTGCACATTCTTTATGTACAGTTCTTTAATTGCTTTGTGCTTGACCTCATGAAGAGACACCACATAAATCTGAGTCTCTGCATGGCTCTGCTGAAATCAGGTTTGTGGGATCAGGGTCTCGCTTGGAGGGACCTGTTCCTTTCCCAAGGAATGTTATATCCATGTGGGATGTCTGAAGTAGGCATAAAGTTTAAAAGAACATCCTGGGCAAACCATATTCCCCAAGCTGTGCAGGCACCTTCCTCTCATTTGGGATATCTCAAAGGTCCATTCAATCAATTAGGTTTTAATGACTCTCCTTGTCAGTCTAGGGGATATGGGATGAAATTCCTCACTGGATCAGACAAGAATAATTAATAAACATTAATTGCCAGCTGGAGTTAAACCACTACTGCATGAAATAGCTGCAAGGTTTGTTTAAGGTGAGGTACTAAACCAGAAACTCCAGTGAGAGTTACCCACGGGGAGAGGCACAACCAGAAGCAAACAACTGCTCTGCTTACTTCCCTGGGTCTGCTTCATGAGCTGGCACCAACTCCAAAGGAATTGTTCCTGTTTATGTATTAATTGTGAAGTAATTAAATAATCTTAATCCTGTTTTGGAGTAGGCCTGTTCAATCATAAAATCATAGAATTATGGAATGGTTTGGGTTGGAAAGGAGTTAAAGCTCATCCCTTTCCACCCCCTGCCATGGGCAGCAGGGACCCCTTCCACTACCCCAGGGTGCTCCAAGCCCTGTCCAACCTGGCCTCGGACACTTCCAGGGATCCAGGGGCAACCACAGCTGCTCTGGGCACCCTGTGCCAGGGCCTCCCCACCCTCACAGAGAAGGATTTCTTCCTCTTATCTGATCATAACCAAAGCTGAAGCCCCACGTTTGACTGACAGAAGTGTGTTTTTGAGGATGTCTGTAAGGGCTGCCTCTTCAAATCTTCCCAACTTTGTTTCTCAGGGAAAGATCAAACAGCAGGAGCAACACCCTTAAATACTACTGAACTTCTGGATTTTCCATTGCTACACCAAAACCAATGCACACCAATGGTGTGAAATCAAATTAATCTATTTTCCATTGAGTTAAGGGGTGGGGGGGGGGCCATACAACCCTAGCCGGGCATTTAGCGATGTGTAAGTACCTCAGAAGTGTTAATGTCCCCCAATGGTTACATTAGTGTGCAAACAGAGGCTACTTAATTGCAGTTTCATCTCTTGAAGGAGGCAGAACACAATTGTTTATTGTACTTTGGTGATAGAAACAACCTCAGCTTTAACTGCGCCCTGCTTTTTGTGTCCCATTTGCCCCTGAAAGCGAGCCCACAGCTGGAACACTCCTCATCCTCCACAACAATATCCCTGCAGGACCTGTTCTGAGCGAGGCTTTGGGAAACCCAGACAGCTCACCACGGTGCAGAGCTGACCTCCTTCAAAAAGCAAACAGTCCCTTTTGCCAGCAAAAAAAAAGGATTCCACTGAAGTGGAACGCCCACCAAATCCTGGACTTGTGCTTTCCTTGGCTGCAGCACGGGCAGCCTGCCCCGAACTTAGGAAATAGTTGCTGGAGCAATTTTAGCTGCTGTGAATTGCTCTGTAAATGTCTTCTATTGTCTGGCTGCTAATGTCTGGTACTTCATGTGATGGGCCCACAGAAGAATGACTCACCTTTAAACTAAAGTCAGTCCTTCTCCGCAATTATTCAGGAAAAACCTCACTGTTTTTATAGAAATCAGGTGAATTAAATGTCCGTTCCGTTTTTTCTGTGTTTCAGATGTCCATTAGGGCCACCAATGACATGAACTACTTTTATGCTAATATGTATATAAATCACTGCCCCTAATTTCTGTTTTCTCTGAGAAATCTGGATATAAATTGCTGGTAAATATGAATATCCCTTTAAATAAATTCTAAAACCTGGTGGACAGAGAATATTTTTCAGTTTCCTACAAAATACTCTTGGATAATAAATGCAATGGACAATGGTTAATCATTTCTCTTTATACAGTTGAGTGGGAAAAAATGCAAAGTGCAAAGTGTAAATTAAAATATTTTCTATAGCTATTGAAATAATTGTTAAAACCAATACATGAACTAAATGAATACAATCCATATTGCAACTTCTCAAGTCACTGCACCCACAGAAGAATTAAAACGAAAAAAAAAAGCCATAGAACAGCTGTTATGTTTGAAGTTTGGTGGGAAAAGAGAACTTTGTGTATTTTCAATGGCTTATGTCTTTCTGAAGCCCTTTGGATGATTTATGTTAAAGATAGACTGAAGTTAGGTGGGTTCAAGTTGCTGTGTGAAAACCTACCAAGCAAAGCACAGAGAATTCCATAACTCCTTAATAAGATGGCTTTTTTCCTCTCCTCAAAAACACTGTAAAATAAAATAGCAAAGCTGCAAACACAGACAAACCAACATACACACGAATACAACAGAAAAGTCTCTTATTTGCTCTTCTCAGACATCTTCCACTGCTCCAAGGTTGTCCCTTGCTGCATCACACCTCCCAGTGTAAGAAAACACACCTCAAACCCATTAATAATTAAAGGCATTATCAGCATTGTTCCTGTCAAAATTGCCTTGCACCAGAGGAATTAATTTCTGTTACTCCCATGCTCATAGGAAACTCTCCTGGGATGTGTCCCTTGCTTCAGCACATTTCATAAAGGGAAGGAATGAGAGCAGGTGGATAATTCCTGAAGGCTGCCCTGCCAAATTCAAGGTCCCCACATCGTGTCACCCGCATGGGCACGAGGTTTTTTCCCACGGTGAGAAATGCACACTCATTTCTGCAGATAAACTCCTTTCCTCACTGCTAAATCCACATCAGCATCGTTCCTTTGCTCTTTTACACCTGCTAGAGGTGACACTGAGCATCAGCAGAATTCCAGGGATGGACAGAGAAACTGCTGTGTCTTGAAACCTTCCAATTAAACCCATCCTTCTCCATCCCCTCCTCCTGTCACCACACCTGATGGCTCCAGCAAGACATCAACCTCTGAATGCTCCTTAAAAGCAGGCAGAGGATCTTTTGGGACCCCAGCCTGAGTGTCTGGAGCATCTGTGCACCCCTCTAATCTGCTTTTTTGGTTATCCTGATTGCCACAAGCAATCCCAGGTTGCTCTCATGGGACGTTCCATCCTCAGCACTTTGCAGGGGTCCCTCAGTGGGAGGTCACTTGTCAATCAAATTTAAATTCCAGGCCTCATTCTCCCAGTGACTCAGAATTATCCACCAGAGATTCAAGGAAGGTCAAACAAGATTTATCCTTTACAGCTTAACTGAAAGTGTCTTTTACTGCCAAATAACTCTGTTATGTTTCTATGACCCAGATCTCGGTCCTCAGCTATTTATTTACAGATACCAGCAGTACCACAGGCAATTACCTTTAAACATCCTATAACAATGTCAGATAAATAGAAAAGAATTGTGTCTGTAGGTGTTTTTTCCCAACATTTTAAGTATTTCTTAAATGCTTTTAAAGGCTTTTTGCTCAGCCAGGACTCAAGAAAAAGATGAGATTGCTTCCAATTTGAATAAGGAAATTCTGCAGTTGATTTAGGAAAGAAGTAAGGACTAACTGACCTTTGGGCAATGTAATCAATATCCTGTTCTGAAAATAACAACTCACTGTCCTGGAATAGAGGCCACATTTGGGCCTTTTGTGCCCTGATTCTCTGAATATTTTAGTGAAGAACTCATTGTTAGGTTTTTATCTGTGAGAATTTCCGATGTAGTTACAGGCTACTGATGTTTCTGCTGTTTCTGGAATATTACTGGCCAAAATACAATTTTAAAATTGTGGGTTGTTTTTTTTAATGTCTCCTTTATTTTTGCCTTTAATTTCTAACAATAAAGTTTATTGACAGAAAAGCTTCAAGAAGATAACTGTGATACTGGAGAGTATTTACCAACTTAGACTGTATATTTTTTTGATTATAGATATTTACACTAAATTATAGCTGTCTGTCACAAATCTTAAAGAAAGGATTTAATCCAAGCAATCTTTTATAGTTTTATATACAAAGGGTAAAAGAGGAAAGAACCTTTATACAGAGTTTATCTCTGCTGTCATTCAACCCAAAGAGAGAGTTTTGTGTTACAGAAACCAGGGAAAACAAATAAACCTGGATGAATAGTACAGTGATCCAATAAGATTTTGGAGATTAGATGAAGATCTCAGTGAGCTAGTTGTATATTGAAGTTAGGCAACATTGGGTAATGCAAATTAGGGGTTATGTATTAATTTTGTATTTTGTTTGATTTCAAAGGAAGTAATAGTAAATCCAGAGTTTGAAATCACACAGGACCAGATGCATTCTCAATCTTCCTTCAGAAATCAGATAAACTATGGCACTGAAGAATTATTTTCTTAACTGAAGGAAAAACTAAAAAAATAAATAAATAGATTTTTCTCTGATTGTTGAGAAACTTAGGAAAGCTCCATTAATTCGAGGTATTTAGATGTAAAGGGAAATGTGAAGATGTAAAGACACAAAGAACACCAGATATTTCAAACTTTTTTAGCCACTTAACAGACAATTAATTTCCTATCATTCCAAAAAGTGATAATCGCTGTTCCTCACTATTTGTTGCCTTGTAATCCACAGAAAAACCTCTCAGCTTAAATGAATTTACAACAGAGGATGACCATGAACCCATTAATGAAAACTTGCTATGGAGAATTTGATCTTGAAGACTTTTTCCAGTGTTTGCTCATTTATATTTTCACCACACTGACCCATATCTCAAAATGTATAGTCTTCTCATGTATATACACCTGATGAAGCAAGGACTTAGTGAAATATTTATATTTTTTTTAGTATGGAACTTCGTTTGAAGGGGGAACTATTTGTTTGGAAGGTTATTTGAACCTGGAGGTCACAGAGCACAGAAATACTACAGCAAATTAGTTAATGATGCTGGCTCCTTGCCAGGAAATACTACAGTAAAGAGAACAGGAAGAGGGCTGGATTCTGTACCTCTAGACTTCCTAGAATATTGTTTCTGAGGAAAGCTGAAAGCAGCTTTTCAATAAATTTCAGGAATGGCAAGAGTGGCCAGACTTCATCCTTTTAATTCTGAATTTCCAACTTTCACAACAGAAGTTTTTTATATTATTTCAATTCAGATCCTTATCTAAATGTTGTTTCTAACAGGGAATTGCTTCTCCTTTTTAATATTATTTTAAGCTTTCTGTTCCTAAGGAAAGTACCTGAATGGAGGAAGATTGTGGACCCCTTTTCAGCGACATTGGTATTATTTGCATCTGGTTTATTCTTAAAAGAAGAAGGAAAAAAAAAAGCATAAATGAATCACTATCTTTATCTTTTATCTGTAGGATTATGAGTGAACAAAACTCCCAAAGCTTTCTATCCACTGCTATCCCTTCTTGAGCTCTGATGAGTCTAAATCCAATCTAATATAAAAAAGCAAGAACAAAATTATAGATTTGATTTTTAGAATAACATGTAATTCCATGTGTCTAAGAATGATGCCTTCCTAAGCTGCAATCTTTAAAGAAGACTTTAATTTTTTTTTTTTTTTATTCTTTTGGGAAGATTCTCCATTTCTAGAAGTATTAAATGAAGGTAATAAGTCACCAACCTTTCTCTTTTCTGAGCATGATCCTACTCCTGCCTATTTACAAATCTTCTTTTACTCTGCTCTTACATTCAAGTAACTTTTGTCCTTTCATTTGTTTTTTTTGCTCCATTTAATAACCTTTCTTTGACTGGAAAGACTTGGAACATCCCCCTTCATGGTGATTTTGCTTTTCTTTGGATTATGAACTCCTGCACTATGTAACACAAAAGACATATGCTTTCCAAGGGGAAAAAGAGATTGATGAATTGTAGTGAGAATTTCTTTATGAAGCAAAGTGCATTCCAAACATTTTTCCCATGACAAAAAAGTTGAATTTTCATGCACAGACTATGTATACACAGCATATATACACAGAATAATCTTGAATAGATCTTTGAGGACATAAATTTCTCCCATGACCTATCTCTCCCCGTGTTCAAAAATTCTATTGCAGCAGGAAACTTCAACGATATTGAGAGTTCCACTTAACCACATATTTCCAAATTGAGACATTGCAGGCATCAAGGCAGGTTATTTCTGATAAGAAGATGTTAGGAATGATAAAACAGGAAACAATCCATCACCAAGACTCACTGAGCTCTTTCCTGCACTCCTATAATGTACGCGATACAGTTTTACATATAGCGCTTAAGACATTATAGTATTTTTCCTTTAAAAATTAATAAAAATCCCTTCCCAAAAGGAACTGTGGTCTCTCTATACTTTCCATCTAGCAATAATAAGTACATTTTATATTTTGCACATTTTTAATGTTTAAAGTTGACTGAAAACTGCTCTGATTAAAAAAAATATTCTCTCCACTTTCTTTCCTGAGTTACTACATGATTTATCTTGCTGCTGCTCCTGTCTCTTTTTCTGTGTGACAAAAAGCTGAAGCTGAGTTGTTCCCTTGTACAAAGTAAGTGGATATCATGATCCCAAATCAGGGAGAGCTTCAACCTTCATGGGATGTGGAAGGCTTTGCCATCAGTCACTCCCTAGCATGGTACTTGCAAAAAACTTGGACATCAAGATGGAAAGGAGAGGGGGAAACCCAAAACCAACCTCAAACCAAAACACAACACAATCCAAAAACCAGATACCAAGGAAAGCCAAATCTCTCCATCTTTAATTATTAGATACAAGGCCTGAAAGGTGACTTCCAGATCCCACTGAAGTTCAGGAGGATGTTTGCAATCAACAGCAGACCATTATTTTTCTAGCTCTGGTGAAACAGAAATATTAGAAAATAAAATGATGGCAGATTTATTCAAGGAAAAGTGTGTTGGGGCGTTTTTTTTACAAGATTCTATTCTTCCTTTATCACATTCCCTCTTCTTTTTGATGCCCTTGTTGGTGGCTTTCTCATGTAGAAACTCAGGTATTTCCAACCAAATAACTTCAGCAGGAGTTCTTTGAAGACAATATTTATATATACGATAAAATAAAATATGTAACACAAACCACAAAGATATTGCAGTAAATGCAGACCTTCTCCAAAGGGTGTCACTGGTGGCAATGCTGGGCACAGGACACTGCTCCAAGGAATTTCAGGCTGAAGAATGGTAGGGAAAAGAAGGGAAAAGTTCTCTCCTTGCTCCTGCTCTTGAGATTGCCACCTCACCTCCTTACAGGCATAATTCCTTCAGCAACTCAGCTCTCAGTGCCTCAGGACATTGAACAACCTCTCTGACTTGTGTGTTTGTACATATATTTATATGATTTATATGCTTATGATTTATATGATTTATTTATATGATTTATATTTATATTCACTGGGAAAAGCGTGTGTTGCAGAGAAGGGGATAAGAAATGGAGCAGAGTGACATTTGGAAAAGCAGATGGAGAACCAGTGACATCTGCCAGGATAAATGTGATTGAAAATATCCCAGATCCCAGTTTGATAGAACTGACTAGCAACACAGATATTTCAGGGAACTACACCCTGTCACACTGTGGTATTTTTGCTGCTTTGTACCTTGAATGTGGCAGGTTGTTTGCACATTTCCAGTTTTTGTTTTCACAGTCCTGGCTAGGAACATATGAAGAAGCTGGGAAAAGGCAGGACATAAAATATTTGGCCACAGAAATTCTGTATATGAGTATTACTTATTTTCCTTCTCATATATGAGCAGTCAGCTCTAGTGGCTCAGTTTATATTTTGCCTTCAAAAGCCTAGTTTAACTTGGCTCTCCAACCAAGGATTTTGGTTTACCAGAGGTTAATGGCAGCTTCTCATTAAAGTTGCCCATATAAAGACACTTGAATGAAACATTTAGGATGTTTGACATAGTTTTCTGATATTTCTTTTGGTTGCAGAAGGGAGACCATTAATATTAATGCTCAAATGTTTGAGAAAACAAGAATGCAAAATACCAGACATGGTCCAGGTGTTCACATATCTTTCAGACTGGGCTTCCTTTCCTTGCATCTCTTCTGTGAGGGACAATTCATAAATCTCTGGAGGACACATCTGTAGAAGTCTGCTCACCCAAAAAGAGTGAGGCTTCCTAAGCAGAACATTTTAGGAGGTGACCTAAAAAGCAATTTTTAGAAAGATTTTATTACTTCACATCAAGCCTTAAGTGTCATTCTGGCTCACCACTGTCTAGATGCTCATATTTGTTCATGATCTGCATCTGCACTGTCAAACAAGAAATAAAAATGAACGAATGCATGGGACTGATGAGATTTATCTGCAGATGAAAAAAATATGTGGCAAATGCTGTTACAACCCCTATTTCCCATCAGTGAAAAATCACAGCCAGTTGGGGAGGTTTCTGAGGACTGGAGAAAAATGAAGAAATTTTTGAAGCAATCGGGAAACAATAATTTTTCGATGCTCTTTGCGTGCCTGAACATTTTCATCTTTCTTCCCCAACTTTATTTAAGAAGGAAGACTATGGATTATATCAGATATTCAAGATTTTGTCTGATCCTTTCTAGTAGTAATCTTGTAGTGTTATCAAATAATGTGCAAAGGTGGGGGTTTTTTTGTGGGAGAACATTAAACTTTCTTTAAAATGCAGCTATCAGCTCAAGGAGCTCATGATATTAGAAACAAAAGTTCAGCCAAAAGATAAGAATCACTGATGCCTGTGGATCACTGATATTAACACAAACTCTCTAATTGCCTCTGCTTTCCAAAAAAAAGTCAGCTCCATATTATTTCCTGCTGTGTTCAAAGTCAACATTTGGCATCATTTGACAGAGAGCCCCTAATCATATTAAGAAAATGCTAATTAGCAATTTCTTTTCGGTATTTATGATTCTAGAATTGAGCAAAGAAGAGGCATAAACATAATCCATTCATTTTCCTTTCCTTTCCTTTCCTTTCCTTTCCTTTCCTTTCCTTTCCTTTCCTTTCCTTTCCTTTCCTTTCCTTTCCTTTCCTTTCCTTTCCTTTCCTTTCCTTTCCCTCTGAAGGAGGAGAAGTACAGTAAGAAGGAAGAACTGAAATAATTGAAGTAATTTGAAAAAACAACTCAAAAGAGGGGAAAAAAATCACAAGGCTTCTTCCACAGTTCAATATAAATTGACATTTCCCTGCTTCCTCTGCTCTTTCATATTTGCTTGGCTTGGTTTCTTTCTGGTTTTGAAAGAAAGCAAATTCTTATCCAGAGACCAAGTTTTCAGGCTGAAATCCTTGCTGGAATTATTATTCCATGATAATAACACTGACAGACCACAGCCATACAGTGTTGTCCAATTTTTCTCACTTTAATCCCTAAAAAGAGATACTGTTTTAACCCACGTGTGAAGATCTATCTTAAATTGTGTCCTGGAAAATACTTAGATTTCAGAAATTTTATGCTTCTATATTAAAAAAAAAAGAGATATTCAGGTGGGTAAGCCACTTTTTCTCTCTGTGTTCCTACATGAAGTTGTCCTATGATGAAAGCAGTGGATAAATTATAATTAAAACTACAAGAGAGAGGTACTGAGGTTGTGCTGTAAGCAGGGAATTATGAGAAATGCAGAAGATACTGGACAACCAAATTAATTTTTGGGTAATAGGAAAGGAGAAAATTTGGGTTCAAATTACTAAACCTAAGCAGATCTGGAGGAGGGGAATTTGCATGGGAGGACAATCTCTTCCCTTGTCGTGAACCAGGGATGGTGACCAGCAGTGACCATCACACGAGGACTGACGTCATGGAAGGGACACAACTGACCCAGCAGTGCCCACACTGGGGCTCAGGAATACGGGACACTGTGGGAACTCTGGAAATGGGGAAGTGCCATCATGAATTCAAAAGCCTTTCAAAAAAAAAAAATCAACCCCAAAAAAAAATCATACAAGTGCCTGTGTGCAAAATAAAAAGCCTGAACTAAAGTCCATTGAAAGCAACATTGGTTTTCCAATTAACTCCAGCAGGCATTTCATGGATCTTATTTGTGACCATTAGGAATGAAAAACAGGAGTCTCATGATTCGTCCCTAATTACCCCAAATATTCATTTAATGAATTCCTGACTGAAGGGGAGTGGGTGAATCTCTGCCATTGACTTGCAAGGAGCTAGGAGCCCTGCCAGGATCACACAAAACAGAATTAATTGAGGAACATTCTGCTCTTAACTTCAGCACAGGTAGCAAATCTGAATTTAACTATCACAAAAGCTGAGGCAATGACTCAGGAGTAATCAAAACTATTCTCTTAAAAATCTAGATATCCAGTTCTTATTAATTTTAGAACAATCATTAAGGTTGTAAGAGTGAAAGTAAGCAACCTTAAGAAATTCGTCTTTATTCAGCTCTTGAGGCCACCAGAATGTTTTGCCAAATTTGTTTGCAATTCACAGGAATTGAAGACAGTGCAGGGGTATTTTTCTGCTCACAGTCTAAAAGCCATCAGGAAAGATCAATCCTTTTGGAAGTCAGCTTTTGTTTTGCCAATTACTATTGAAACTACCATTAATTTGTCTGTATCTCTCATTCTGTTTACACCATGCAAGCAAATACAAATAAATAAATAAATAAAACGGGGACTGTTTTCTGCCACCTGTCCCACAGACAAATCTCGAGGTACAAGAGCTTGGTTTGGGTATCGTGGTCCCATGTCTGGTCACAAGCTTTGGCCTTTGACAATCAAAACAAACACCTGTACCCTAGAACAGCCATAGTGTTATCTGAGGGTGTTTAAAAGGCAAAAAACTGTCTGGATTTATTCACGTAGGCATTTAAATCCATTCACTGCAGGGTGGGGAGGCAGAAAACTTCACTATCAGAGCAGAGTACGACTCCCTCCCCAGCTGTTTCCTTACTGATAGGAGAACAGACCTGAACTGGATATTTTACAGTATTTGTCGGCAAACAAAACAGCTGGTTTTCCTCAGGAGGTAATTCCTAACCTTAATTACCTCTCAGATTCCCTGCTCAACTGAAAAAAAAAAAAAAAGAAAAAGCAAAACAAGTTTATAAAGCATTCTTGTGAAGTCCCCCATAGAAGGTAGATCAGGAGTATAAGAAATACTGTCAGTGCAATTTTGGGGAGTCAAACACTGGTTGAACATTTGAGGCAAATAATTTTATCTGTTTTAGTTCCCTTAAAATGAAAAAAAATTCTCTCACTTTGCCCAAAATTCTCTCACTTCACCCTCTCCTTTTAAACGGGGAGAAACACTTTTGTGTCAGATACTCCTCATTAAACAGACCTCTCACATCAGTGGTGATCTCCTGGTATTCAGAAAGGTTTAAAATCATTGCTTTTAATCTCAGCTGAGTTTAGTTCAATATGAAACAACATAGCACTGGTGAATATGACTGTAAAGTCTTCCCAGACAGTTTTGCCAGTTTCCTCTTGCTTTTCTGAAAATGCTGTCTGCATCAGGGACACACCACATGAGATTATAGAGAATAAAATGAAAAAATATTAGAGAAAGGTATTTATGAAGTAAAATGTGCCTGAACATATGCATTGATTTGAGTATTTTCTCAGTAAGTCACTTTTGGCAAATAATTCAATCTTCCATTTAGATTGTTTAAGCTCATGGACTTACTCATTTCTTACTACAATTTAGCAATAAATTATTAAAGTATATTCATACCTTCTCAAAAACATCAGTCATCATTATGGCTTTATCCTTGTCTCTGCTTTATACCTCAATTGATTTTCTGATATTGGTTTCTGCAATTGTCTTATTTCGTATAAAACACTTTTTAAAATTTACAACATATGGAATGGAAACGTTTTAATGTGCCTCTTCAAATTACATGTTGAGAGGGAAGTCCTTGTGTTTAACAAATGTTTTTTAAATATTTTCTTGTTTGCAAAATCTCTTTATTTATAAATCCCATTCACTCAACCAAAGGTAGTGCTATATTATATAAACTTGTTTTACAGGAGAGCTTTGGTTGTTCCACCCTGCTGGGAGTTAACTGCAGAAAAGTTTCCTGGAAGCAGTGCCCGTTTGGGATCCCGTTTCAGGGAATGGATACTCAGGGGACACACACAGCTCATGACATCCTGCCATACTCAGACGAATTCTGATCATTCCATCTTCATTTTGAAATAAATTATTAAATATCCTACAGTTACAGCATCTCAACCTGCCTTTTATCACACACCCAGCCAGAGGAATATTTCAGATAATGCAATCAACGCCAAGAAAAGATTCCTTGTGAGGCAAAGCAGTTTATTTAGACCATGAGAGGGTCGGGCCATTTTCCTGGCCTAGGACAATCCTTGTACTGTGAATTTCAGTGATATCTGTACATTCCATCATATCACTGATGGCAAGTATTTGAGGTATACACACAGCAGAGGCACAGAAGGAGATAACCAGCTCCTCATATATGCAAATTCCTCAGCCATGGCCTTGTTCCAATTCTTTATCTTGAAAGAATCCTAACTTGCCTATTGCTGTGGTGGCAGAGGTCATTTTTGTAGATCGAGCTGGTTTCCTTTGTGCAGGGATATCCTGCAGAGTGCTGTTTGTTAATTGATAATTATACTTCCTTTCAAATTTGTCAGGCACTGGTACTTAAGTCTTACAGAAACATCAGGGTTAAAAAGAAATTAAATGAAGTAAAAATGCATTCAGTCTGTTATGTTTAGATAAAATCAAAGTGTCTGAAGGTTGGAAGGGGCCTTAGGCTCAGCACATTTGTTAAAAGTAGCTTAAGCTGTGTATATTCACAGTAAGATTTAGGATTGTAAATATAATTTTAGATGGCCTGTAGGCACTTGTTAATATTTCCTACTGTGTCCCACTTAATTAATTGATTAACTGATGAAAATCACTACTGGAACTCTCTCGTTGTTCAATTTTAACAAATATTTATTCACAAAAACAGGCTTCTTTCAAGTCCTGATGACTTCAGGACAGACCTGCCTTCATAATTTCTCACAATGTTTAAAACAGGCGTTTAGAGAATAGCTACAAAAATACCACTCCACGGACAGAATGAAGAGGAGAAATCTCTAGAAATGAGCTTCCTCTTGGTCTGGCTGAATGTCAGACTGGGTGGAAAAGGCAGGAGTGGCAGCAGGTACCCACCTATAAGTTATCTATATCTATGGAATGGAGCTGTCTCTTGGTCTTTTAATGCTAATTACTCTGGATCTTTCTGGTTTTCAGAGTGGAAAATTGAAGAAGAGAGTTAGATTAGCTTTTAAAATGTTTCTTTCTTTACAAGTTCCTCAAAAAGACTGAGAACAAAGAAAAGACTGAAGATAATTCCTTGTTATCCAAATAACACCATCAACAAATATATTCTTGACACATTCTTAGTGATATTCTTGTTAAAAACCAAACTCTACATTATTTGATTCAAATTAAGATTCACCACCTTGTGCTGCTTCGAGTGAGACACGAGAAAGCTGATGGCAATGCCAAGTTTTAGATCTCAGAAGTCAAAGTTACATCAAGTGACACTTCAATATTGGTCCACAGTTTAGAAAAAAACCCCATACCTTGTGAAGGTTAAACTTCATGGAGTATTGAATAGCTCTCAAATATTCCCTTTTTGTCATGGCTCTCTTATACAGCAAAAATATTGTGATTGTAGGGTGAAGACGGTTTATTTAGAAGAGCAGCTCTCTTTACCTTATGATGATATGGATATTTAGAAAGACAAAAAAATGATAGAATGTTCAACAACACCATAGAGGTACTACAGAATTCTTCTGGCAAACTGAAGGAGAGGAATGGTTAATTTCTGAAAATAAGGATGGGACCAGCATCAGGCACTGAGCATCCTGAGCTGTGAACAACAGAGCTCACACTGCCTTAAAAAGGTGTGCTCTTCCAGCAAAGTTTAACAGCTTGTTTTTTTATTATTAATAAAGCTGAAGGATTAAAAGATGTGCATAACACAATGGAGAAGAAATAATTCCTGAGGCCTTTTGGAAACAATGTTCTTAAACTATGTAAATTTGTCTGTAAATATTTTCCTTTTAGGAGTGAAAAAACCCCTCTGGCATCTATGAAACGATCATTTCTTTTTGCTGAAATTGTGAATGAAAGAAAGTGTTTAGAAAATTGTGACATCTGCAAGATCATTCCGCTGCCATTTTAAATTCAAGTTTTCCTTCCAGTTTCACCTCATACTTCACTAACAGCAAAGCTGCTACAATTTCCTTTTTTCTGTATAAAATTTTCTTTCCCCTTTGTGCTTCCCTGTAGGATGTTCTCTTCCCTATCAATCTGTTCCTGCACCAGTCAGAGAATGATTTCCCTCTGTCTCTTGTGCGTGCTTTACTCTTCCCAGTGTCAAAGCCTTGACAAAGAGCACTGAGCTGGGAACCTTTTGGAGCTGCTGTTTAATTGTAGCAGCCGTGCCAATTCAGGATGCCAACAATAACATACAGTAGATGCTGTGTGTGGCTTTCCCCTAACTCTTGGGATAGTGTTGCTTTGACAGACTGGATAATGAAGTGGGATGCAGTGGATGGCAACTTCTGCTAGACATGTGTACATGTTAGAAGCCATGTGGCTGAACATTCAAAGAGCTTTTAAAGGAAAAACAACAAAAATTGTGCTGCTCAAATGCTCCCAGTGTCATTTTTAATTACAATAGCCTCAACAATACGTGATGCTTCATCCATTTAGCAAAGTACACAAGTTTTAGCCTTGAAAAACTTTGCCAAAGTCACTGACTTTGGGGCTCACTTGTCATGTGTAGATTCAAGGGTAATGTAGCTTTAACATGGACCAAAAGTTGTGTTTTTCCCTTCTTTGAAGACATTTTGCTGGAAGTGTTTGCACTTAAAACACCTGAAGCTTTGGCCCTCACAAATCTGGAGTTGAGCAGAACTTTGCCAGCTCTCAAACCATCCGACTGAGAGTAGTTACACACCACCAACTTAAGGAGCAAACATGAGGAATCAGTACACAGCTACTAATAAAACATTCCATTTTATCTATTCACCTAATGTTCAACCTCTGAGTCACCCTGCAAAGCTAATATTCAATATATGTACCTCTAGTCCATGAAAGGCATAATAACCTGATTTTAGAAAAATTTAACTGGCAAAAATCCCCATTCACAACTGAGGTTTTGTTGTTGTCTTGGCACGACAAATACAGCACTTGATGTGTGCACAGCAGGCCTTTCCTTTCCCTGGTGACTTTATTTAGACCCCTGTGCTCCTTTCCACGTTTCCAAAGACACTGGCCTTTAGCTTGCCCTCTGATCATGCACAGCGCTGAGCAAATAAACAGAGGCTGCAAAAGACAATTTCCCTAATCAGGATATCTCCATCCAGCTGCTGAATTTCAACAGCTCCTGAGGCAGCAGAGAAGTCACAAAGTTCATGACATGCCTTTGACAATGACAAACCTACTGAAGACAGTTTAGAACTGATGGCCCAGACTGAATGAAACAAGAGAAATAAATATTGGCAATATTTATTAATTTGCGGTCATTCCAAACAGCAACGGCTGCAATCTTGGTAGGACTTCACCGTATTTGAGATAAGGATTATCTCATGCTCAAGGACAAGTTATGATCCTCTTTGAGAGGCATTTTTATATTAAAAAAACGAAAAAAAAAAAAAAAAGAGAATCACTTCTCAAAGACAAAAGTCTGTGGCTGCCCTCATACAAGGCAAAAAATACATGAATAAAATAAGGAAAGCACATGCCAAACTTTCCAAATACCTTGAAATTGGTGAACTAAATAGAGACAAATAAATTCTTTTAGTAAAACACACCATGAAATATTTTTCATTAACTGCTTTTCACTTTCCTGGCACTTTTTAAATACTTTTGGCATCCAAACATGTGGGACCAATACTTGAAACTGCTAAAATACAAGGCTCAATAATGTGCTCTGCAGAATTTTTCATCAATTCCGCCTATCTGCCTGGCAAATTTTTAGATAAAAATTCTTATCATTTAGCCCTCTGTTAATCTGTTTATTTTGGGTTTTTCCCCCGCTCTTGAAGCTGGGAAAAGCAACAGCACACGTCACACTTAATTCTACAAATCTGCTCCCTCTTTTTGCCATTCCCCAGTGCCTCAGAAAACAATGTTTCAAAATATACACTGTCCTTTATAATTAAAATTAATATGGGTAAATTTCATATAAATATGAAAGGCTTTTGTCCTGCTTTGGCATATGCCTTCAATCAAATTTTGTTAGGACTGACATTATTCTCTGGGTCCATGGGTACAGACAGGCTCAGTCTTTCTCAAACCATTAGAGTGACCCATGGCTGTGTTGATTCTGGACTTATCAGTGTTATCAGAGGAACAGTTCAGCACTTCAGTCTGCTTTTCCTGAGATATTTACAACTATCACATCAAACCTCTCTTTTCCAAGCATGTGATATCTCTTTTTTCCCCTGCAATAGCACCAAAAATAATGACATTTCTCCCAGTTAAGGCCTTGAAAGAGTTTAGCACCATTAATACAAACTTATTAAAGAAATCATATACAAAATCTGCTACATAGCAGGCAAAATTATTACCCTCCCTCAAAAACCCCTTATGGGCTAGCAGAGGTTTAAAAACAGCATTTCTTAAGGAAGAAAGAAACTCATCCTTTAGCCATTCTGCTGACTTTTTTATACTTTACAAGGGAAGTACCACAGATCTGTGGTGACTGTTCTCAAATGAAACCTATTTTTCCCTTATATCCTCTACAATCCACAAAACTATGTGAGAGTCCTCCCTGTGAGGCTGGATGATAAATTTTTGACATTCACAGATCCTTTCTTACACAGAATTTTCCCCAAAAAGGTAGGAGAGTAGCTCAGAGCAAGACTATTAAATGCTTTCTTTTTCTAGTTGGACCTGAATGCATGAGATGGGAAAAAGAAAGTCACTGGCATTTGTAAGCTCAACTTCCTGGGAAAGATAAAGGTAGTGAAACCTGTGCCTAATGCTGACAGATTTTGACTCCTGGATGCTTTGGCCTTATTTAGTCTTCTGTGCTTCTGGGTCATTTTGCATAAAAGTTCATCGGCAATAAAAAAAAAAAAATAAAATACATATTTTATATAATTTTATTACCATAATATTTATAATATTTATTATTATTATATTTTGTATTTTAATATATATTTTATATATTTTTAATATATATATGACTAATATTTAAAAAAATATATAAATATTAATGGGGCACTTGCAGAAGTCAGTCATTAATGAACAGTGTTTGACAAGTGTAAAATATAACAAAAACCCTTGTTTCAAAAGCAGCTACTATTGCACTATGTTGTGTTAGAAATTCCCTAGAATGAATCCTTTCACGGCACCAAAGAACTGGTAATTTCTTAGTCTCCTCAGATAATGATCTTTCTGCAATACAAAAAGTACTTTCCAGACTGACCAGTTTTGTTTGCCACAGTGTCAAACCTCTGATTTTCTTAATACATTTCTCTGGAATGTATTCCTGGGAAATTGATCAGCTACTGAGGAAGTTGGTTTGAGTCCTCCTGATTTTGTCAGCTGGTGAATGATTAAAAACTGGAACAAAATTCCAGGTATGAGAAGGGTGCAAAGGCCAGTGGGAAACCATACACAGAATGAGGTAAATTAATGAAAACTCTGAATAACATGGTTGTAAAAATGCAATAGGGTGAACTTTGAAAATTAGGAAATCTGAGCCTAAAATGTTTGAAACATGGAAACAATTCAGCGAAACAAAACATCCAAGAGTAGAAATGTCTTGGGAGAAGCTTTAAGAAGCGAATTTTCTGAGAGAAGAAAATAAGGTTTTACTTCATGGTGGCTGTTTAGTGTTGCAGAAGCACAACCACCACCCCCAGAGGCTTCTCCGTGCCAAACACCCCGTGCCGCCTTCTTCCTAACCCACAATAAATTTATTCTTGCACAAGCAGGAACAAGTTATGAGGTTTATTTCAATTTGGAATCTGCAGATAATATTTGCATTGAGCCATCTTTGTGCGCCAGGAAAGGCAGTTGGAATTTCATAAAGAAAATACATTTTTAGTGTCATAAATTGTTTTTTTAGCCATGCATTGTATCAGAGCAGTGGAACAAAACTGAAGAAGGAGCAGTTTAAAGTTATTTTAAAAATATTAATTCCCTATTATACTACTTTGAACCTCAGAATAAGGTTAAGATTAAAACCTGGTACTAAGTTCTTATAAATAAAGACAAAAAAAATAACTTCAAAAAGACTTTTTCAAGGGAAAAAAAGAGCTAATGTCAAATGGCTGAGGAGACTAAGAGGAAATTAGAAAAATTATTTGGTAAAATGGATTATAAAAAATACATATTTTTTATAATATGATAGAAAATCAATGAACAAACTATATTTTATTATATGCATTACCCATCCCTGGATTTTCTCAATCGTTGGTCAAGCTAATTGTTGGTGAATCTTTCCTCTCCAGCGACACAGATAAAATCTGGGAACTAAACTACTCTCTGGATAAAAGAGTGATTGATTTTCAGTCATGTTCAGGAGATTGCCAAATGTTATCATGAAAAACATATTTTTACTATACAAAATCCTCTTGGAAAAATCAAGCAGTTCACATTGAATTTTAAGCTTTTAATGTGAAAACAAAATATATTCTCTTAAAAATTTTCCTCCAGACTTCTGCTACTTGCATCTATTTTTTTTCATGTTTAGCTAGTGTTTTTTGGTTCTTTGTTGCCAAAAAATAAAAGCGTTGGAGATTGTCAACACTAAGTTGAGCTCTGAGATGCCCTTGACTTCATATTTGATTGCAGAAACCCTCAAATTAATTTCTCAAATGTTCATTCAGAAGTTTAAAAACAGTACCCATGACCTCTCATTGCCACAAGGAACACAAGGGAAGGATGAACTCAGTTTGAATGGTTTAGAACATACGAGTAGAGGTGAAGAGAAATATTCTGTGAAACAGTAAATTTTAAGGACTACATGCTTGCAACAAAACCAGAGCTCCCCCATTTAGTCTTGCAGTACCTTAACAGCCATGTAAAGGTTTAAACCAGATGTTTAAAGCCATAATGGTATTTTAGTACAGATTTTACGCAACAGGATTTGTAAAACTGGGAGTGGTGATTCACAATTGTGTGTGTTTTAGCTTTAAGATGTCTGTTTGTCACTAAAAGGAAACCCCAGAGTCCCAAAATGTCCTTAACACAACCATAATTTTTATAAAAATGAAAGATAAAAGAGAGGCATGCAGCTCAAATTATTTGAAGAGTTTTGGGAACTAAAAGCTATGAAATCCAATTTTCTTCCTTGCTATGTTCCCAGAGTAAGAAAGTATTTGTCACAGCCTAACAAAACTGCAGCATTCCCGAGAAACATGACAGCCAAGTGGAATTTGTGGAGATGTGTTTCCAAAGCTCATAAATGGGTTAAACCCTCAAAATTCCAAATTCCTTGAAACCAGGCCAAGGTAAATTAAAAAAAAAAAAAAAAGAGGGGAAGGGAAAAAGAAGAAAGCTTTCCAACTGTTTGACACTTTCCAACATGCTACTGTGTGTTGGTTATTTGCATAGCAGTGCCCTGCACTCACCAAAGATACTGCATCATAAAAGTAATGAAAATGTAATAAATTTTTCACCGTGGGTGTTATGGGCACATAAAAACTAATTACATCTCCTTCCATTTTGTGAAATTGCCACACGTTCCGATTCTGAGATTTGACACTTTGCACGTTAAGGGCCTTTATATTTTACTTTATTCTTCTGGATAGAGGGGAGTAACCCAGAATTAATTCTGCTAATGCATGACATGGTGACTTGTGACTGCTTATGGAAATTGCCTGACACTTCTGCTAGAAAAACCCATTTTCAGATCCTTAAACTTTAATGTCAGATGTAGGCTGGTATTTTTCATGCCACTCCAAGGTTGATTTATTGTTTTACATTCCAGCCATTTCTGAGAACAAGACAAGAGAAAATGTGTTTTTCTACACGCATAAATTGCAATATTAATAATAGTAATAGTAATAATAATAATAATAATAATAATGTTGTTTGAAAGCAGGGGAAAAAAAAAAACAAAACAAAAGAGCTGAAAAGACCTGGCACTGTTGAAAAGCAATTTCACAATGATAACACTCAAGGCCAGATGTCCCTGTCCTGATCATTCCCAGTAAGATGCAGCTAGATTTAACCAAGTTTAAAGAATTAAAAGCACAGCTCGACATGACCAACATCAGATCCCTGCACAGGAAAGAGAGTTTTCCTCTCAGCAAAAGAACACTGCATACTCTGTGAACATCCCATTTGTCCTGCCTATGAAAAGCTTGGAATTGCAGAAAACTGGAAGATCTTTGGGTTGTTGTGAACTGGAGCTCGGCAAGGATGAGAGACGAGTATCAAACAAGGAGCCAGTGGGAATGGAGAGGCCTCAGGTGGCTGGAAGGATGACCACATGCAAATAAAGCAGGGAAAAAATTGATTATGAGTCAGGAACAACAGGCACTACCTAAGCAAGAAGAGTGAAGCAAAGAGGCGAAAATTAAGTTTGAAGGAGTGAGTGGAGTAGTGAAAAAGCCGGGATAAGTGAGTCAGGAAAAGAAAAAGATCTGTTGAAGCACAGGGATGAAACATGAGTCAGGTGTGGGAGCAGGAAGTCCTACCCTTGTATGTCACATTTCCTTCCCAGAACTTGAAAGACACCTAAAATTATATTTATTTATTATATTTATATTTATGCATACTGTATATATATATTTATATATTCTATTTTATTTATATTTCTATATAAAAACTGCTGCTAATCCAGTTAGGAAGGTGTCCCCCACTGGCCCTGGTCCCTGCAGAGCAGGCAGCTCCCTGCTCAAGGCTCCCTCCTCTGCCTCCAGAGCAAGCAGCAGAGCTCTGAGCTCTGGATTTTGCAGCTCCACACTGCTCCCAGAGGTTTTCTTTCCTGCCATAAGATGCCCACAGACTAGAACCAGTTCCACATCGCTTCTGGAGGGCCTCAGTCGCTTGTTTTGTAGCCTCTCTCTCTCCCTCATGCACACACATGCACACACACACACAGGGTAAAATTAGATCTGACAAGGCATGCAGATGAAAGCTGGGAAATACTGCAATTATCGTTTCCCACATAATCTTAGTTCAGGCTTTTGTGCACGGATTTTAGGGTACAGTTCCTAAAACTGCTGTGTCATTTTGAACAAAGAATGGGCCCACTCTGGGAAAGAATGAGAGTCATGGCATGACAGCAGTGCTACCTACAGAGATGTAAAGGGAAATGAGGCAAGACCTCAGAAAAACTGGTTAGAAATGCCAAGATCAGTAAAGAAAAGTTCAATTCCCTTGAAACCTGATAGTCTTTTTGGTTTTTTGCAATTCTGATTTCAAATAAATTCACAATATTCTTCATTTCACAGAAGACATACAACTCCTTTACCCTTTTTATTCAGTCAGATATTATTCAAAGAGGATGAAAGATATGTTAGGAAGCCCTCTACTATAAAAATAATTAATAAAAAAATCAAAATGCTTAAATCTAAACACATCAAACAGTACTTGTTGCTAAATGCTGAAACTCTATTCCATTTTTACCCCATGGTCTGAACAGAGACTTTTGAGAAAATAAAGATAAAAATCTTAAGAAGCCTTTTGATTCCAAAAGTTTCTCCAAGTTCTGGTCTCATGACTTGTGCAGCTGAATCCTGCCTTGGGGAAAGGGATGAGACAATAACATGCTCCAGACTTTGAGTGTGGTGCTGGACAACTCCCTGAAGCTGAACTTTTCCTAGGTCAGCTGCTGATGGGCTGTTCTGCATTTTCTGTTTGTCTAGACTGATGTTCCTGGATGTGACCCACAAAATAACTGCGCTCTCATGGTGACAACTGGAGGTGGTAGGGATTTTACTGGGAATGTTCCACATCTGTCAAAATAGTTGAAAAAAAAAATCCAGATCCTGCCTGTCTTAAATTTAGTACCAAAAATGAGTGGCCAGTCAATCTCTGTGTCTGTACTGTGGTTTGCAATTTTCACTGTGGGAATGACTATAACACTGCACTGTGAAAATGAAATGTTTGTGAAGTGGTTCTTCTCCACTGACATATCCCTTAATAAATCTCAGGAGAAAATGGATAGCATTGTTTTCAGATGTGGCTTTGACCAGCACGCAGTAAAAGGGCCACACAATGAGCAGAAGGAAGAATTATTGGACAGTTGCTAATTAAACCAAGTGGAGCCATCCCAATCTGTCTGGTCTGTGCACAGAATTATGCAGAAATCTTGTGAGGGGAAGAGAGGAAAACAACTCTCCTAGAACTCATGCAGAAGAGACAGAAACTGAGTTCACGTGGGAAACTTCAGCTTCTACGTTTCCTACTTTTCAGGCTTTGACTTTACATTTTGTACTTTTCCTATCACTTGCCAACAGCACCATTTTAGGGGAACAGGCTCCCAGTTCTCATATTTAATGTTGGAATTGCAGTGTGTCATCTTCCATGGGCAGATGCAACCACTTCACCAAATCACCTTTTTTCCTTTCCACAATGTTGTACAAGATTTCTGGCCCAAATCACCTGGATTTCTGGCACCTGTGTGTAGGATAGACTATGAGTGTCTTTTAAAGGTTGTTTTATCTGGGCATTGTGTTGATTTCGTTTATATAGTCTGCATTAGAAGCAGTGCCAATTGTGATAAAAGGCCTTTATAGCTGGTTAAAAAAAGGAAGAAGGAGCAGTTACAACCATTTCAGAAAGTATCAATCTGAGCAAATATTCTCCTAACACAACTGCTTCCAGGCCACCTTCTTGGTTCGAGATACCTACTCCAGTATATCAACATTTTCTCCAGAGTTCCTGACTAGTTTCAGCCAAAAACGTAAGAAATTTGTTAAACTACTTTCTCAGCTTTGCTAGGCTCCATTTTCCTGCTTTAACATCTAAGAACAAAGCAATGAACGTGAAGAATTCTACCATGCCTGTTTTGCGGAGACAAGAATGTATTCCAAATCAATCAATCAATCAGTCAATTAATCATAATTTAATTTCTCTGTAGAACAGAACTCCTTCTATCAGATAGCAGCATATTTTCCTCCTGGGCCTGGCAAACCAGCAGCCAGCAGCCCTGCAGATTTTCCCTGGCATTTCTTTGTCCGCAAGTTGGTATGAAAACAGAAACAACTTTCATTAGCTGCAGTGGCTATTGGAAACCTCATGTAATTCAAGGGTTAGACAAAAATGAACAATGCTCAGTGACCTAAATTCCTCACATATTAACACAAAGCGTATTTTTGTTATAAGCCAATATTCTTCGAAGTTGTTGGAAAAGGCTGCAAATCCAAAGGACCAGGGAAGGGAACAAACACTATTTTACATAAAGACACCTCTGCCATTCCTTCTGTCCCTTTCCTTCCTTCACCAGTGCACCAGAATTCCCTCAGGGGTAATTGCAGGATACTCATTACTTTGGCATCTCAGTTGTGTTATAAAACACACAGTGTCACTTGCAAGTCTGAATGCTCTTCACAAATATTATTTTCAAAGCTACTCAGTGTGTGGAGATACTGAAGCCCCAGGGATCTCCCAGCCTGTGTCCAAAAAATGTGCAGCAAAACAAGATTTTCCTTAAAAATGTGTTGAACAAGTAACCTGCAAGGAGTACTGAGAAGAGACAGCCTGTTTAATAAAAACTTGGTTAAATAATAGATGTTTCAGAACTAAGATTTCTCAAACACTATGAATTCGTTCTTCTATTAACTCTTTGACAGAAATAAAAAAGCTGCTATGTAAGCACAGATTATTTATTTTGTACTTCCATTCATTTCAGTGAAAGTATTGCAAATTCAACTGATGTTTAAAGTGGTAGAGAAAATCTGGTTATATCCATATGATTAGATTCAGGCTCTTTGGTATGAATTGCACAGGGAGAGGGAAATGGGAACTAGAAAAAAGAAAGGAAATTAAAGTTTCAAAGCAATTTAGAACAGAGTGGGTGCATTAGAAAAGAAAAAGGCAACACTGAAATTGGTAAAATAAGTTTAAGGAAGATGAGTATTTGAAAGACAGTATTAAAATGGCAACTTCAAAATATTTCACATGTGGCTGTACACAACTTCCTTGTTTCAAACCTAGGACAGGAAAACACTTGTAAATAATTCCTCATTTAGAGAAAAAATTCTAAATGCAAAACTAAAACAATCAGAGTTATGAAACAATTTTCTGAAGTTCTTTTTAGTTGTGCAATAACATTAACTTATCATGGTCCTACCAGATGGATCATCAGTTCTAAAGTACTCCAATTGGGACATTTAGAAGTTATTTAAGAGGATCAAAGCTTTCAGAAATATTTTCTTTCTGAATTAATTTACATTGGCTTGAAAATCTGACCCACAGAAAATAGATTTCAGTTTTGACAAATTTTTCCATTTATGATGAATTGTCTAGTTTTTTATTTGTTCTCAAGCTGCTTGTAATGCTTCTTTAAAAGAGGACAGAGTAGACCAGGTAGACCAGAGTAGACCAGTAGACCATTTTTCTCTTGGAAAAAATGCACAAAGATTGTGCTTTGTCTTAGGGAAATAAACATGTCTGAATAAAGATGCTTTAGGGATAGCAGAGGGAACTCAAAGGAATGTAAGGAAAAGTCTCAAATTCTGTTGATTACTGAAAGGAGGAGGGAGCACCCACTGGGCTTTAGAGACTGTGAAGAAGATGGTGAAAAGAACTTTCCTGGGAAGCAGAAAAGAGTGTGAGGATTGTACAGCAAGGTAAAAGACTTAAAGGAAAATATAAATTAAACCTTGAAAGCAAAGAACTGTCTTCAAGGAAATTTGGCAGGAAAAGAGCCAAGCATAACCTCTTTGTTTTTATTATTCCTTCCCAGCTGACCCAGGGTCACAGGCTCAGAGTTTAGTAGCATATATGTGTCCTCAAAAAAAATTAAAGGCCAAGGCATAAGACACCTGCCAAAGGATCTGCCTGTCTGTGAAGGGGGAAGAAAAGGCACCCACTTGTATCTTAAAGTGAATCTGCAGCACTCAGGGTGTCCTTGGTAAGGTTCTGCCATCCTCCAGGAATACAGGTACTGCTGGTGGTCAGAAATGTCAGGAAGAAGTTTGTCAGGAAGGAGGTTTTGTTCAGTTGTTGTTTTTAAGCAAGTCAGTTTACATTTAAATAATTCAGCAATTGTGTCCTCAAATCACTCAGGGCATATTTTTAATATCAGGATCAGAATCAGCTGTATCTAATGACATTCCCTGTTTGTGCTGTCTGTTTTAGAGACAATATCACGTTTAACCAGTTTAATATTTCCAATTATACAGATTTCAGGCAGAAATTATTTATGATTCTGGTTCCATTCTCACTGGAGGCATTGGCCTTTCTCCATCTGTAGCATGGAGTAGATTCAGACATACATGCTGTGGTTGTGAAAATTAAATTAAATCATATTTTTGTGTTGAATTTCTGCTGCAAATTAGCACTTAGATTTTGTTAACAATTGCTGTAGATGGTGCATTTAATCATCAGCAAATCAGCATTGCTTCCAATATCCTAATTAGGCTATTTTTTCAGAATGCTTGTAAAGATGTTAAAATCAAGGGTTGCTGACTGAGCTGAAGCAACATTTAGTTCAAAAGAGTGTTTATATTCAACAGTTATTTGTTACAGCTGCAGCAGAAAACATCTGAATTAGCAGGAATTTAAGATCTTGTTTCAAAACAAAATATTATGAGAAGTAATCTTTTTTTTATTCCTCTGTAATTTTTTTCAATTCTGTTACATGTAGAAACAGAAGTATCTAACACAAGAATAACTTACTATTCTGGAAAATGAATGACTCCTGAAGAGTCATGTTTTCATGGGAAATATCAGTTTTTTGCCAGAAGGAAAAGTATTTTTATAGGTGTTATTTTGGTCAATTAGACAATGAACAAAAAATATATCAGGAAACCATATTGTTTATAAAAATCAGGGCATTTTATCTGCTCAATTTAACAAAACCAAAAAACAGTAGAAATTTCCATAGTTCTAAATTCAGCAGAGTGGAGTCTCATTGGATTCCTGTAGAGCTCTTTGGCCCATATTGTCTAATTGGAAGAAAGATGGAGACCATTTACAACAGCCTGTAGTGACAGGGCAGGAGGGAATGGCTTCAAACTGACAGAGAGGAGGTTTAGATGGGATATTGGGAAGAAATACTTCCCTGTGAGGGTGGGAAGGCCCTGCCCAGAGCAGCTGTGGCTGCCTCTGGATCCCTGGCAGTGTCCAAGGCCAGGTTGGACAGGGCTTGGAGCAGCCTGGGACAGTGGAAGGTGTCCCTGCCCATGGCAGGGGTGGCACAGGATGGGTTTTAGGGTCCCTTCCAACCCAAACCATGATTGTGTAAACCTTCAGCTGATGTAATCCCTCCTGAGCTCTTACAGTCTGGGTGGGTGGGTGCATTTACGTCCGCGTGTATGGCACAGACTTTTCCAAATGCTGCCTCAATTTTAGGAATTTTAAGTGCAGAGCTAACTTGTGAGCACTGATGTAATAATGCTGGGGGACAGATTTGGCAGGTCCCCCCTCTGGCACACACAGCTCAGCAGTGCCCCTGATCTTTTCAATATTTGCTTCCTCTCCCTTTGACACATTAATCTGCTGCTGGAGGAGTCAGACATTCCCTCCCCCTCCTTTGGCTGATTTCTTTAGCTCTGTCAGCTAAATTATGAAATTATACAGAGCTGTCAGCTGGATCCATGGAATAAATGCACACCCTGCAAGTTATGGACATCCAGCATTGTTCCATGGAAATGTCCTTATTTCCAAGATGTTACTGAATGCATTCCTCTGATAAAACAAATGTTTCATACAGCCTTGGAAAACAGTTGGGTTTAGGCTGTCACATGCTGTGAATTGTTTCACCTTTCTGATGTTGAGCATTTGGAAAAAGTGACATCTTATATACATCTTTAGTGTGCAGAAAGAAATAGCAATATTCCATCAGAGCGTCCTTATTATTACATGTATATGTATAAAAACCTTCCTGCAGCTGCAGGAAAGGAGGGAGGACAAGTCATGTTCTGTCTAACAAAGCATCTCAGGTGAAATGTCTTTATTTCATAAAATGTCACTCATCATTTTTAAACAGAAGTACCATAAATACAGGCCTTGCTTTTATAAAGTGCCTGTAGAGAGGGGCAGGGGTCCATGTCTTCACCTTAATAATTCATTTTTCTCACTGTGACAAGTCAGCTATTTAAACATCTGAAGTCCACAGAAAAAACTTCCTACAAATACAGCTCTCCTCTGAAAGTAATTAGAACATCTGAATAAAAGTGGTCCTGTTTTCCAAATTTCTCAGGGGTCTAAATCCTACATACTTGAAGTTTCTTAATATCAAAACTTGAACTTTAGCTATAATTATATTTATAGGCAGAAATTTTTTAGTAGGTGAAAGCAGTGTAGGACTTCTGTCTTTCTAATATCTTTGTAAAAAATCATGTCAAAACAGTACCTTTTTGTAGAAACATCCATTTTACTCCAAGTGGCAAAACGCTGCAGAAGGGAAAGGAAAATCAAGATCAGAACACTCTGGGAAACCAACTTATCACTGGGCGTATTCTTACAATTAACCCACCATGGAAATTCCACCTGAAACAATTTCAAGGCCTGGACTTAGAGAACCTGAATGTCACCTCCCATCTCTCTTTCCTGTCTTGGCAGATACTACAAGAACGGTTTGGATTTTTTGCTGAGAGTGAAAATAACTTGTTTTTTTTTCCCCTCCACATTCCCCTTGTCACAGAAGGCACACAGATGATTAGTAAAAAGAGTCTGTGAAAGTGGCCAACAGCTCATATTTACCAAACATTGGCCTCAGTTAAAGATAAGATCAAGATTAGAGGCTTAGCAGTCTGACAGGGAACAAAGGAATTTACCATTCGTAGTGTTTTGTCATAATTATTCATTATTAGATCTGTTCTACAATTCAGCATTCTCTGGGATTATAAATTTTAAATCCCAGTGGTTGTGGTTGCTGGAAGGGCTCCCAGGGGACGGTAGAATTCAGCCTCTCAACCTCTTGTCTGCTCTGTGCATTTGCAGATAGAGAAACCCAGACTCCACTGTGCTGCAGTCTAGACCAGCCCTTTGGATGCACGTTCCTGAGGGAAAAAATGTTCCACCTGCATTCTGTGGGAGACCCTATCCAGTGAAAATATCCCTCTGTCCTCCTCTGAGCTGAGCAGCACTGAAACACCAGAGTCAAGGATCAGCCAAGCTCTCACTGCATGAACCATGGTTTGTGAACACAACTGAGTAGGTCCAGACAAATATTCTTGGCTTCCAAAAGCTCTGGAAACACTACGTTTATTTTTTATGGAAGATTTATGCACCTCTAGAACCTAATGGCTCATCACATAAATAGATTGGTGCTAGGATCCTGCCAGAAGCTTTTTGGTTGTTGAAAGCCCTGAGCTGAGGATAGGGGTGGGCAGAACGTTTTCTTGCAGTGGTTTGCATTTGTTTCATGAAAAGGCACTGTACTGCAAGATAACTGGGCTAAATACAGCTAAACATGCAGAAATTCAAGGATGTTCTCTGTATCGCTGTGACATCAATTATCCTCACATCCAGAAGTTTTCTGTGTATTTACATAAACCTGGGATACATCCAGATTAAACACATTCTTGCCTGTGCTGCCTTTTTTTTTTCCCAGATTGTTCCACTGGAACTTTCCCAATCCAATTCATCCTGGCTGACTTTGGATCTTCCCATTACAATATTTCTTCTACAAAGGCAGGCATACAAAAAAGATCAGGATTTACCTGTCTTTTTTCTCCAATAGCTGCTTCCCTCCCTTTATTTTCAATGGCAAATTAATAAATGTATTTGCTGGGGAAAAATATCCAACCATAGTGTTCTCTGACTGAAGTGAGACAATACCATAAAAATTTTTAAAAAATCAAGAGGCAATATGAAAATGGTCCTGAATGCAGCTGAATTTACTTTGTTCCTTACATCTGCCACAGAACCAATGTGAAAACAATAACTGATATTTGGATTGCCAATCCAATCAATGATGCAGAGCCTTTATAGCAAAAAAACTTCCCTGGGACGTGGGAGGCACATTTCTGCATGTGTCGTTGGCAGAGCTGAATTCTGCGGATGAGTGTGACTGTGGCTATTCCAGACAGTAAACAATCCACTAGAAACACATTTACTATTTGAGTAGAGACAGAAGAACTGGATTTTGTTCTCAGTTTAGCTTTGTATTTTATTATTTAGCTTATCTATTTCTACATCTTATACATTTTATGTAGTTCTGAGGAGAAAACACTGGAACAGACTTTGATTGGGCCTTCCAGTTTCCAATGGGAAAAATAAATGGACGTGTGTCCCACTGATCTGACAAACATTAGTGGCAAAAGTGGAATATTCTGACTTATAAATTCTTCTAACTTTGGTTCCCATCAGGACCAGGTTGACAAGCTTGAAACCATGAGTTTGTTAACAATCAATCACCAGTAAGCTTTTTTTCTACTTGTATAGGGCTTTTTTTTTTGTTTCAGTGTTTCTGCAGCTAAGAGAGAGAATACAGAGGAAGGAGGAACTAATGGAGTGGAGTTACAATTTCCTTGTATAATTAAGGCTAAGAAACCAAAGAAATACAAGTGCATCAGCAAATATTCCACAAATATAAAACATTATTCTTATCTGCACCAAACCCTTAAGCTATTGGATCAAATGAAGACTGTGACAATCCACTGGAAAGTGTCTTAGTGCTAGTCAGTTGTCTAGACCTAGATTAGTGAAAAAAAGGGCATAACCTTGTCAGTTGGACTAAGGTGTTTGGTTTTTTTTTTTGGGGTTTGTTTTTTTTTTTGGGGGGGGGGGTGGTTTGTGTTTTTTTTGGTTTTTTGTTTTTGTCTTTTTTTTTTTGAGAGAGAGAGAGTTTCATAGTAACCAAGCTGGTCTGGAAATGAAGGGTTCACAATGGACAATCGAGTTGTCCATTGTCCAAACCAAATGCAAACCACAACATGGAGTGTTTTGTTTCTAACTGCAACCACAGGGTGATGTAATAGAAGAGTCTGATATCTTATCTGCCTATGGACCTGTAACCAGCAACAACTATCATATTTATTAGCTTTTGCTGGAGAACTAGAAAACTGTTGACAGGCCTGAATTGTTGCTTTTTCTATGATTAAAAATTCAGTGAAAGAGCAGCATAGCAGGTCTGAAGGTCCTTACTTAAAAACAGATCGCCTCCAGAAATAAAGAACAAATAATAATACATATGAAGGGAGAAAAACAAAAGTACCTCACATAAAGTATTTGTATTTCTGTTGCTGTTGGTGTTAGCTTAAGTTGAAAGCACTGGAGTCACCTTTTCTCTTTTCAAGAAATAGAAGGTTTAAATGTTGATTGGAACCAATTAATTAATTATTACTAACTAGATTCATTGACCCTGGTAGGCCTTTGATGCTGATCCCACCACTCCTGCCCTCAAATTTCCCTTTTCCTACTCTTTTTTCCAAAGAAAGGGAAGCTCATTGGAAATGATCCACATAAGACATTAAACAACAGATTTGCAACAATATGGCTCACAGTCTGTTCTCATTTACTTTCTTCCTTGGCCTTAATCCCACTGAAATCCCAAGAATTACTTTGAGTTACACCCTTAAAATTAAAACCAGAGTGAGACCTGTGGATTTTACAGACCAAGCCACATTTGCAGTTAGTCAGAATTTTCTGTGTATAGGCACTGAAATCATAAACCTCTTAAAACAGCGAAGGATTTTGACCAGTTTTGATCATCTTTTAATACCAGATGTCCACCTTCCACTATCCCAGGTTGCTCCAAGCCTCATCCAGCCTGGCCTTGGACACTTCCAGGGATCCAGGGGCCGCCACAAGCTTCTCTGGGCACCCTGTACCAGGGCTTCCCCACCTTCACAGGCAGGAATTAACAAAATTACAGGCTAACACAAATTACAAAGTCTAAAATTCTGTATCACTCTCCAACTCACCTCCAACAGATCTGTTCTCAAATAATCATTAATGCTCTTAGGTGATAAAGCACCACGAGGATGAAGTGCTATGGATTTGCTCTCCTACAGTGCGAGGTGTTTTAAACATTCCAGAAGATCATCAGGAACAACCCTAGAAGACGCCTTCTTTCTGGTAATATGGGGAGGCAGATGATGTGTAATTGAGAGTTTTACATTAAAGCTCCATTTCTGATTCCAGAATGATTCAGCAGATGAGGTGCAAATTTTACACAACCCAGGTGATGTCATTGCCCCACATGTGAGGCTCTGGAAGGAGACCCTGGCAACGCAGGTAATGATGTTACTGTACTCAAAGAAAGCCAAATACAGTTTGACCACTTGTACCACAGATTTCCCAACTGCAAGCCAAATGCACTTGCCAAAAAGTCCTCCTAAGACTTCATAAATAACATATGAACCGTGATATTTGTGTATAAAAGAGCTGAATCAGGCTTTATGGCTCTGGAGAGGATGCAGCAACACAACAAACGTTCAGGTGACTTACCTAGCAACACTCCATAAATCAAATCTTTGTGCTGGCAGGATCCAAGTAAAGGCTCCATCGTGTTATTTTTATTCATATGGGTACGCATGGAATGTCTGAGAGGAAGAGTCTTCATCATCCCCATATTTCACAAGGAAAAGTGCAGATGGAAATTAGGAGCAGTGAAGAGCAAACCCCACCACCTCAGGGAGAAGAGACTTTCTGGTGAGAAGTGCACTCCCAAGGCAGAGTATTTTACAGAGCTTAAGTGAAGATATTTAATATTTGATTGGAAAGCTTCCTGGCTGGGTTAGTGTTTCCTACCCAGATAGCTGCTGTCTCTCTGCTTTCAAAAGCCTTGATAGAAGAGTGCGCACAACTGATGCTGTGCCAAGTGATAGGACAGAATTACCCTGTGCTTTCATTACTTTCCTTTCTGATGGAGCAAGGAACAGCTGTGCCATAGAGACTCCACAGTACTGGAGAATATTCTTTCTTACGACTCAGGAATAACATCTCTAAACAGGTTTCTTACATCCTTTTATTCAGAAGACCTAACTTAAATTTGAATTTGATTTTCAACAAGTTTTGCTGTGCGTTTTTTATTTATTTCATGCAAATTTAATATATGGTAAGTTATAAAATGCAACCAGTCCATAAAGTTCTGCTTCACTTCTTAATTTTTCAATGTCTATTAAATACGAAGTAAATTTTAAAAAATTGAGGCCAACCATTCAAAACCACCCCTCTCCCAAAAGCAAGAGACAAGATACTTAAGCCAGATCTTATTCAAATCCTTGGTTATCCACATAAGAACACAACTTTTCTTTCTGGTCACATCAGAAATGCTGAAGCAATTGAGAACATTACTATATCTCGATATCTTAAAATTCCAGCACAAGTCAGAAAAGTACCAGTTGACTTAAATTAAAATATATTGATAAATTACTTATTTTTAAATTAAAATACATTGATAAATTTCTTATTTTCCAGTTGAACATTAAAGAAAAAAAGAAAGATTGAAATATTTTAATCTGAATACTTCAAATATCTTCATTTTCTTATTGAAGAAGGAACATGTTTTTCTTATTTTTGACCATATGAAACAAAACTTTGTGTCAGTCTCAAGGGTTAAAAATTTGGATGTTTGAAATAACCTTGACTCTTTATTTTTTTGTTTTGTACAACATTCAGTCTTTCAAATATTTATTTTGTTCTACCTGAAAAGAGGAACGTTATATATGTTTTTCGTGAAGTTGGCTTTTGCATAATTAATTGTTTAGTAATTAAATTAATAAACCCCAAAGTTATTAATATTAGTAATAAATGTTTTCATGAAGTTTACCTTTACATGATTAATTATTTGATAGTTGAATTAAGAGACCCCAAAGTTATAGTAAAGTTAGTAAGCACTAAAATCTGTTCAATTGCTAAAAATTTATTCATCAAAAGGTTCTGTACTGTTCTCCTATTAAATGTTGCCATAAGATTTAAAATTGCAGTTAAATAAGTTGTATTTTTATTGAAAAATCATTTGATCCTGTTTCATCAGCCCCTTATATAACCTGTGTTCCTAAAGACCAAAACCCCTCACCCCACAGTTACAAGACTACTTTTAGAAACTCACCGTTAGCCTGTAAGTCAGCTCCATGCAACCTTGAATTTTAATGAGGTCCTTTTCCCGCCTTTGGAGAGGACGGGATCGCTCCCTGGCAGCCGGCGAGCCATTGGTGGAGGAACATGAGACTGACCAATCACCGTGTGCCACGGGGGCGGGACTGTGGGCGGGCCGGGAGGGGCCACGGGGTTTAAACCGCGCTGCACGGGCTGAGGAACCGCTTTTTCTGCCCTCAGAACCGCTGTGGGCGGAGCCCAGCGCTGGGCTGAAGGGTGTTGGTCTCAAGGGCGTTGGTCTCTAGTCAGAGATTTTTTAAAAATTATTTTTGCTCAAGATTAGCTTGAGCACACCCAGCACTGCAGATCTCTGCCTTGGGTTTTTAGACGTTTAGGCTACAAGAGTCTCCTATCCCTGTGTTTCCGGGTTGTGTTTTGCTGTTCTTAAAATTCGAAATTATTCATTTTCTACATTGATTTTTAAAATAAATTGCTTTTTTTTTTTAAATTAAATTAGGAGTTGTCCTTATTTTTGACAAGGAAGAATTTTCAAAGTATCAGTATGTCTTGCAAAATGAAATGAAAATAGTGGGTAGTAGGTTTGCCAGAACTGGGCTCGTTTACTTTGAAAGTAAAATTCAATGAATTACGTGTGCCATGCTGCCGCTGTCACAGCCAAGGGTGGCCTCTGCTAAAACAAACACCTCTTTCGTTGTTGAACTTGGGGTGATATACTTAATTTACTCCCTGTCAGGAGCTGCATGGACACTTCCAGAGGTTTCAGCTGGGCAAGCAGAAGAGTGGGAAGAAATATTCCAGGCATAGCAAAAGGAGGAAAAATTAGAATGTATTCAACAGTATAAAAAGTATAAATTCTCAGAATGATGATGTTTTAACCATTTCCAGCACAATTTACTTAATGTTAAAGCAGCTTTTTGTCTAATTCCACCTAACCTTGCCTTTGACACATAAAAGAAAACACCCAAGGAAAACCAGGCAGACATCAGCACCTGCCATAAAAACCCTCAGCAGCTGTGGAGCTTGAAAATTCAAAGACATTGAACCAAATAGTTCTGAATTTAGTACCTAGTGTACAAATTTGGATAGGCAAAGGTTAGCCTGTCCATCCTCTGCAGCTCTACAGTTCAGTGTGACACCTGCTCATCTTTGCGGTCAGATTCCTGAGGGATGTGGGGCGACTTTTTTAGCGCCAATCTTTACTCATGAAGGAATGGGACCCCAAGTGTTCATTTTTTAAACTCTGACGGTGCTACTCTTCAATTTCTGACTTCTGTCCTCTGCAAACTGGTTTATTTGGTGCATAAATCTGATTAATTTTAGACAATCTCTTATATGAATTATAAAGTACCTTTTTATGATGTTCAGCATGGTGTTTTTAATCCTGTTGTGATGACAGTGCATCACAAAGACAGATGTTCCCAACACAGAGAGACTTAACCTGAGGAATACTTGATATTTGTGATAAAAGCACCTTTGTACTTATAAACTATCAAAAGCACAACAGACAGAAGATGTTGCAAAAAAGGTAAGTGAGACAGGGAAGTGTTATGACAGCTGTTCCTCATAGAACAAATATCTTCTCTTTCCTTATACCCCCCTACAGGAAAAATTAATTATATTTGCCCCTGTCTATGGTTCTGGGAGTTTGTGGCCTAAAAGTACACTATGTTACACTTCCAACATGCTCATGGAGAGTTCCTGAGCAGAGCAGCAGTCTAGAAGTTGTATTTTTATTGCTTATGCACAAAAGTGGGACAAACTGAATGCAAAATCTGCTTGTTAATAGAAATTCTGAGGGGTTACTTGCTCCAAGCTATGCAGTATCACTAAGCCCACCATCCGATCTGTGGTTTTGAATAGTTTTCTCTGAAATACCTAAACGTCTGCTGTTATAGCCCCAGCCTTGCTAAGTTGATAGAAGGCTGGATAAATTTACAGATCCCAAATTTCCTTAATGTCGTGCCAGAATTTGCATAAGACAAGACACACATCAGTTCCCTTGGATTCATTAACCATTGCTGTACATGAAAAAACATTCCAGGTGGCCTTTTGTTACCTGCCTAAAATCAGAGCTGTCTTTATCCAAGTGTTAAGTAGAGAGGAAGGAGAATGGTGCTTAGTAGTTTCTAAAGTAATCATTTTTATTCTTTATCACTGAGATTCAGTCAATCTGTGCTGCCTTACAGGATTGTTTTCCATCCCTCGTTTTCAGAAGTGTCCATCTTTCTGAAATACACATTTGAGGAACTAAAACCTGACAGAGGAAATTCTGTCCCACAGATGCTGTGGAAGATGTTCAACCCCAAAGAACGGACACCACAGGGTGTGATTTTCCCTGTCTATACCAGGAAGTCAATCAGATGCTCAGAATTCAGTCTGAGCATTCCAGAATAGTGGAAATTCTAGCCAGGTGTTTCTGTAGCCATCTGCACACTTGGGTTGCTTGAAAAGAAAGGTGCTTTAGGGCAATAGGATGGGAAATGGAGTCCTATTTTCCCACAGGATTTCCTGTTCATTATACATTCTTGTAAGTTCAAGTATATATAAAGACACCAATTGAAATTTTACAGGAACAGGCAGCTTGTAGGAAGTTGATTTTGTATTGTCAAAGCTACATTAACATTTTAAGGAAGTGCTTTCAAACCTTTGTGGATTGAAATAAATCCCAATCAGACAAACATCTGAGAAAGTGGTGCTTGATATTTTTTGTAGCCTAAACCCTGAGCAGAGATATATTTTGGCTTGCACTGGACATGCAATTTGAAAATGATACCATGAATTTCTTACGGTCTTCCCCCATCCACTGTCATCAGCAAGCTGCTTAGCTTTATTGTCAGTAATTTTGATAGTTGTGCTTGCTCTTACATTTTGAAGTTTACTTTTGAAGCATTACCCAGAGGGTGTCTTAACTGAACCAAGATTTGAATTCTATGGAAAAAAAAAATCTAAATAGAGAGATCCATTGTTTTCTTATTATTACTGAGCTCAGATGCTTGCTCATGTCACACAGATCTTGGTCAGCTGTCATGTACCTTGTTGTAATCCTGAAGCAGTCCATTAATTCAAAAGAACTCTTCGTTTTCTCTTCTTGTGTTATTTTTTGGGGGGATTTCTTTTTTTTTTTTTGGAAGGGGAGTGCGGGGGCAGGAGACCAAGTAGTTTGGGGGTTTTCACCTCTTTCTCTGTTACCCCATTGAAAAGGCAAAAAGAATCTGCTTTAAGAGATGATAAAATATTCTAGAAATAACTATGCCAGAATATCTGTATGCCAGCTATGGCTGAGGGACAAGAGAGAGTGGAGTCTTAAGCAGAGTTCAAGTTTATTTTTAACCTTTGGATTGCATCTGGCCACTGGAGCCAAGCCAAACTGTAAACTCCAGAATTGCTGAGGCAGTGGCTGAGTATCAATGAGCAAGTGGTCTGGGCTAATGTTCAAAAGGAATATAATCTGAGTTAGAGGATTAAAGAATCAGCAATTTTATATGGTTTATACCACGACAGCATATGTATTTACTCATATTAATCATTCTGCAGCACCCCCCCTGCTCCCCATGCAAATCCACACATTTTCCAGCTTACGGACTTTATCCTGATGATTGGGAAGAGTTTTGTCCCCTGAGGTTTCACTGCAGTTTACCATGAGACACAGACTTCACTAGAATGGCAATGTCAAAAATGACATGGAAACTCAGGCAAGGGCTCCTCTTATTTCACTTTCCCCAAACAAATGGTCACAAATACCACACAATCAGAGGATTTTTTCCAACCCAGAGCCTCATTTCACTATCGCTCTATAAGATTATATGTTTATATATTTGTCCCCAGTTACCACTTGTGTCTCTTCAGAATGGCCTCTCCCCTGTCTCCCCTCTGTGTTATCTGTCTGTGTTGTCCACCACCAGTGACTCACAAGCAGCATTAATACCTCTTCCAGCTTTTTCCGAAGTTAGTCTGACAGAATTCAAAGAAATCCATTATTTTATATTCCTCCAACAGGAACAATTTTGTTTTAACGTTTTCTTTGTAGCTGCCCACCTTGACGAAAACCCAGCCCTTCTTAGACAGTGCTTTTCTGAGATGTAATCTGCTTGAAAGCATCACTTTATCAAACTGCCTGAAACTACAGGTAAGGAGTCCTTAAAAATGTATGGATCGATTCCAGCAACATCTACTAAAATGGTATTTACTTTAATTAATGATAACTTATATTCCAACAGGAAAACAAGTTCCTCCCTTAGCAACATAAGCAATGTAAGTTTTCATAGGCCCATATATTCAATGGGGACATGCAGCACTTCTGTGCTGCTCAAAACTTCTAAAAATATTCACTTGTTAATCTAAAGAAACATCTCACATGTACAATCTCATACAGGTTTTTTTTTTAAGGGATGATTGGGACTTTTTGCCAGAATTTGATTAAATTCAGTCAGATCGTATTTCACATACATTCCTCAAAAAACTCATTATCAAATCTAGACATAGGATACCTTAAATGACATCAGAATCAGCCATCACCTTCCTGAGCAGCTGCTGAACCTTGCCTGGCCTCTTTACTATGGTTTCAGAGAAGATCTCCTGATAGACAGGTATACAAAGAGGGGTTTAATACAACACCAGGTAGGAATGAAACCCTTCCCTGTGTTCTCAGTGTAAAACATGCATTTCTCTCCCTGGAAACCATGGAACAGAATTACCTGGGCATGAGATGGGCAAGCACAGGCTTAAATTTGATATGTCCTTAAGCCCAGCAAGCCTTTGCATTATCTGGCATGTGTCTGCAGCAAAAGACATGTTTATGTGTTTCACAGAATCCTGGATGGAATGAATTATTTACTAGGATGCCAGATTACTTCAATATTTTGACCACATATCTTATTGACATTGTTGGATAGTGTAAACTTGTTTGTTTATTCAGGCAAAAAATTACTGGAAAAGCCAACAGTAGTTGGTTACATGAACTTTTTTCTTTCACTGAGATTTCTAGAGAGATAAAAAGGAGAAACAGGGAAATCAAAAGAATATTGCTGCAGAGTTAAGGATGTTGGATTAGTTGGATTTTATAATAACACTATAAATCCAATGAATTGTTTGGAGCTGCAGAAAGAAATTAATGATGAAAAAATCAGTATGAGAAAATGCTGAGGCTGTTGTGCATGGCAGAGGGAGGGGAACAAATTTGTTTGGATATTTTGTGATTCATTCGTAGTTTCTGTTTTCATTTTTTTTGCAGTTAAGCTTAAACCAAAATATTTCCATAGCATTCCAAAGATGTTTTAAGTGGCAGGAATGAATACATATGTCAAGGGAAGCCGGAGACATTTGTGCTTGCCATGTACTTAAAATATGTTCCACAAAGACAGTGGCAATCAAGTGTCACTACATTGTTATGCATGATGTTATCTCAGATGGGAAAATGAAATCACACAAAATGTTCTTGATTTTGAAGAAAACCAGTTAGTGACCAGATGTAATAAACACCCCTTAAAGACACTGGAAAACATCTGCAGGGAATTTTCTACATTTGAGTTCTGCTTGCAAAAAATTGATAAATAATCATGTTATCCAAGAACATGAGAATAACATTAAAGTTGTTTGCCCATGTTTAGGTTATGAAATAGAGAGGAACCTTACAATATTTTTGTGCTTTGTAGATGTCACCCTTTTGTTTGAGCACAGACTGTTTATTAACAATATATTAATTTGATTTATGGCACTTTTTGAACAGTACAGCAGGAGAAAGGCAATTAAATATAAAATGCTCATTTCTAATCTATGAAATGACTGCAAAATTCGGAGTCAGTAGCTTCCACAGGAGCCACAGGAAAAAAAAAAAAAAAATCATTCAGTCACCTCATGGAACTAAGAAAATATTTCTTATAATGACTTGACAATCCATGACAAGTCCTTTATGAGCTGAAGAATCCATTTATCTGTAGGAAAATAGCTTAGAACCTATAAAGCAACTCAGTTTTGGAAACTGATTCTTCCCAAATGGAATTCAGTGTTCAGTCATCCATCAATAAATAAGCCTTCTGTAACAGAAAACAAATTACATCTTCTCAATCAAACAAGGGTGTGGGCAGAATGTCCAGCTGGTGCTTTTTTTGTACTCCAGGATATTTTCTTGAAATAAGAAGCAGGAGCTGAGACTGCTGCAAACTTTCAGGATTCATTCAATTGCCAGGAGCAGTGGTGATCAAGAAAGACTGCTGGGCACTTCCAGCACATTTCAACAAACTAGGAAATCCCCCCCCCCAGTATAAAAATCATGACACCTGATTATTTGCATATATTTAAAATTTGTATTAATTTTGAAGTAATATTAATAATTCCAAATTAATTTGCATCAGTTTGGCTCAAGTTTACCTGTCAAATGCATTGTCTTAGCTATGGGTCAGCAGCTTGAGCTTTAGGAAATCTGCCTTTGACAGCTGGAGTACTTCCTCCGAAGCCTGGATCACTGTTAGTGTATTCCAATATTTTTTCCTTGTTCTGGAAGTAGACAATGAATTTCACCAGCTGGCAGAGAGTTCTAGAATTATGTTACTTATGGCATGTATTGGTCAAGCTTCAGAATGCAGAGCTGCAGAAGCCAGGCCTAGTTAGGCTGACAAACCACTGCTTGCTTCTGATCATATTAAAAAACCCCACATAACAGCTAAAAGAACCCAAATAGCATTGCAGTTCATCCTCTTTTACAGAAAAAACCTCTGACTGAGAGGTTAAGACAGAAATCAGCTTTGCAGAAGGGTATTGAGGTGTCCTAAAAGTGAGGAAAATCAGGAAAGTGTCCCTCTCTCTGCTGAGGAAGGCCAACACCACAAACTGGCCTGAATTAAAAGGCTACAACCATAATTTCAAAGAGAGTTTTCCTCATCAAAACTTCTTTTGCATTTTTTTGAGGGGAAAAGAGGGGGGGAAAGCTGCTTAATGAATATACTAATGTTTGTAACATGGCATTCTAATGTTTAATGGTTTTATGAGGCAAGTAATTGCTTACTTCTTTTTTCTTAGCTGCAAGACACTAAATATGTAAACTGTATCATCACCAATGAAGAAAGTTTTCATAGAGATTAACTCAAATTCCTTAGAATATAAGTATTTTTTTCCTTTTCTTTTTGCTTTCTTTTGACTCTGTTTGCTGAAAACTAATTTTTACATCACTCGTCCCTTTCATGCTAAGTTACATTTAACAAGAAAAAACCCCACGGTGCAATTAAGGATCCTATTTGTAAAAACCTTACCCAGTCTGCATTACAGAGAGCTGCATTTCTGTTACATGAGAAAAAAAAAAAAAAAAAAGAGCTGGGTTTGTGGCTTTTTTGGGTGCTTAGGGTGCTGTTTGTTTGTTTGTTTTGGGGTAGAGGCTGTTGTGGGTTTTATTTTCACCTGGTCACTTCAATATGCAGGTGCTCAGAAGAAAAATTGTGTTTGAGTTAACTTTAATTTAAGATTTACAGCTTTCATGTTGCTCAAAACCCCATTATTTTTCAGGGGAATTACTCTCTGGATGATCAGACACTTGTAGGTACCTCCTTCTCTAAACTAATCCCATTGGAAGAGAGATTTTAATACTTGATCTAAACGAAATTTTGTACAACCAGGCTTCTAAAGCTCATCCTGGAAACCCTGTGAGGTGAATTACAGGTAAATAAATGGGATTACAGATTGTGGGTCTCCAGAGGTTCTACAGGAATTGAGAATGATGATTAGAATAAGCGTCCCATGTTTCTTTACTGGCTAAACTTTTGGTTTGTTTGATCACGCTTGGAATAAGATCTTTAAATGTTGATATCTGATATTTTGTCTTGTAAAAGTAGCACAAATAAAACATGGCATTTCTTTCAAATCACATTTCAGTCAGATTCATGTTTTTCTCTCTTCTGAACCAATTCTTGAAAACGGAAGGTTAAAAATGTTTTATGTTTTCACTGTGCCAACCGAAACAAACCCAAATTTGAGCCATTAGCAAGTTGTGAGAGATGATCCAGAGAGATTTCACAAGGAAATCTACAGGAAAATATTTTATTTTCTCTCTATTCTGTGTGCGATCACCAGGCAGTGGCAGACATTCCAAACAGATGTCCACAATTAGCAATCCCACAATTCCTGGTTTAAGGCTCTTGGGGCCTTTATACCAATGTGCAGTTATTGCCTCAGGAGTGAATTTTAGGTCAAATCCACCACTTTTTTCTGAAGAGTTGCTTGGGTAGTCTAGCAGTATTCCTGGGGGAAACCTATGCTTTTTCCAGAATACCTTCCTTGTTACCAGGTCTAAAATCTTTTTTTTGACTGTTTCCCATTGTACTGGATCCATATCTGGCAGACAAAACAGCGTGGCGTGTTTCTTAGGCAGAGCGTGACTTAATCTGTAGAGATTATTTGAGCTTTGCAGGCAGCCTGGCTTTGTTTACCTCCTCAGTGAAGGAAAACAATAAAATATTGGGAATGCCAAGAACTTCGAGTCAGTCAGGTGTTGTTTTTGTTTAGGGAATCTGAATCATCAGCCACTTGAAAAGCATCTGAGCTAATTAGTTCAAACTTAGTTTCAGCAGCTTGGGAACAAATACTCTTATGCTAAGCCACTAAAATATCAGTGGTGTTCTCAGAACCCTGAAGCAAGAATTTGGTATCATGCGCCTGGTGGCATCTCATTGGAGCAATTTATGTTTGGGGGTTGAGGAGTTGGGGTTTTCCTGGATTTGGGTAAGATATGAGACTATAAACACCTAATAGAACACAGAAATTACTGTAATTTGCAGAAATATACCCCTACTAACTTACCCCCCTTACTGACACTTTTGCTTCTATATTTTCAGTCATTACATAAAAATATACATAAACCAGACATTTTATACTCATACATATACTCGGACATATTAAGAGAAACTTAATTTTGAATTCTTGCTCTTTGCTAACTCTGTGCTTTGACAAAGTATCACCAGTGTATATTCATTTCAAAGGTTCCCCATGAGTTAGGAACACACCTTTAGAAACATTACTTCATGTTCTTTATCCCTGTTTATCTTATCCCCACACTATCCTGGATACGGTTTCCTCTGCCCTCTTTTGCTCCCCTCGGTGATGAGTGGTCTCTGGGAAATGCTGGGTGTGGAGAGACTTCCTTGCTCACTAGGGAAGAGAGGAGTTTTCCCATCCCAAGGAGTGCTGGTTGTTATTGTTCCTCACGCCCATCTGAATAATAGAAAGTAACCCCCTGCTTCTCAATATCAGGCTTTTCAACACAGGACAAGCCAAAAAAAGGACTTAAAACCATGTCCTCTACCAACAGTACCATTTTCCAGGCACATGGATAAACTCCACCCTGGATATCTGACCATAAATCTCTGATTTCTGTGGGAAATAGTCAGGCATGTTATGTACAGCAGATATAAAAAACATAAGTTTTGCCCCTCCTTGAGGTCAGTTCATTGTGAAACCTCACAATTGCTTCTTCATGCTTTCAATTAAAGTTTGCACATTAATCCCCTTGATTCTGAGGGACTCAGCTCAGGCAGATTCCATAAAAACTGAATACAGAACTTATTCCATAAAACAGCCAAATGAGCCACCTACCATAAAAAAGAGGAGGGTGTATTGTACATTTTCATGTGGACAAGTGGGACTCCACCTATTTCCATTTGGGATTTATCACCAGCATCTCACACTCATTGAAAAGACGGAAAATAAATCATGCCATATGAAACTCCATAGGAGTTACTGCTAAAAGGGTTTGATGTTTTGTCTGCAAGTCATGGAGTTGTCACAAACAAACTGGGGGAAATGCCAATATAATACTCATCTATTTAAAGCTCATTTTTAAAAAATATAATAATTCTATTTTGAGAGTCAAATCACTGGTGACTTGAGCTGTACAACAGACACATGTTCTGGGAAAGTTTCATATTTTAGTCTTCCTTTTTCTAGGAAGCAAGCCCCAGCCTTTCCTTCATTTGAACAGCATTTTTCTTCTAAAAATTATTTCCTCCACCTGTAATAGATTTAACACACAGTGGATGGTGTACTGAGGAGAAAGAAAACAATATTAATGCAACCACTCCCCATTCTCTTTCTTCTCTCTATTTCTAGGGTAGGGAGGGAATGGAAACAGCTTTAAAAGGGTTTTTTCCACAATTTTTATAAAATAATCCATTTCATACCTGTTCAGAATGGGAAACGTTGATGTGAATATATTTTAACTGAATTTCAACTCTGAGAATGCAAAAAAACCCTGCAGAGTTTCTTAGAAACTTATATTTTTTTAAGTGGATAAATATTTTTTCTCAATTCCACAGCAAATATCTTGCTACAGTGTTTGAGCTATAGCACAGTTTTAGTGAGAATGAGAACACTACACAAACCCAGAATTTATATCATTAAAAATACAGCAAATTCTACATTTTTAAAATCATTAATAATATACTGATAGAAATTTGAGTAAATTCCAGACAGGCATTTTGTAGTTTGTATTTAGTTCCTTACATCTGATTCTTTAATCTGTACAGCTCACCAGTATTTTCCTGCAAAATATACTTAATTCAAGACAGAGAGAAATCATCCACTCGAAATTCAATAAACTTAGGTTTTTAACATGAATTCACCCACACCTGACTATCATTTTAAAGACTTAAGAGTAAATACTTTATACAAAAGCACTCTGATTTTAAAGTGGAAAGTGTGATAAAGCCTCAGAGATTTGTTGGCAAGTTGTTATCAGGAATTGAGCAAATAGCAGTGACCACTGGGATGAAAACTAGGGTTCCAAAGTTTAATAACCCTTTCCATGGAAAAATTCCTCTTGATGTCCAACCTGAGCCTCCCCTGGCCCAGCCTGAGGCCGTTCCCTCTCCTTCTGTCCCTGTTCCCTGGGAGCAGAGCCCGACCCCCCCGGCTGTCCCCTCCTGTCAGGGAGTTTTGCAGAGCCACAAGGGCCCCCCTGAGCCTCCTTTTCTCCAGGCTGAGCCCCTTTCCCAGCTCCCTCATCTGCTCCTGGGGCTCCAGCCCCTTCCCAGCTCCGTTCCCTGCCCTGGACACACTCCAGCCCCTCTGTGTCCTTCTTGCAGTGAATGACTCAAAGCTGAACCCAAGCCTGTAAGATTTCCTTCTACTAATTTCATTGGAATTTTTTTGGATACATAGCTACCAAAAATGCTGTTACATATATACTGTGATGGAAGAGAATCCAAGCAACAACAGGGAAAACGATAATTACACAATGAAACAGTCGCAGAGGCCCCAAAATAAATACAAACCAAGTGTGATCTTATTCAAGCATAAAAGTTTTGCTGTTCTCATCAACCACTGTCCTTGTTAAGGAAAAACAGCAACTGGTTTATGCTGGGCAAATTCTAATATTTGGAAACATGACTTTCAGTCGTGTTGTATGGAGTTCTCCCACATGAGAGTTTACAATCCCCTCAAGTCCCCACTTAAAATTTACAAATTATCTTCCTCTTTCTGTTCCGTTTACCTTTTCCCCATTTCTCCATCCTTAACATCCACTGAAGTTGTGGAGGATGAACGTTTTGATCACTCACGCACCTAATTCGATCAACAAGCAGCATTTTAGAGAAGAAACATGCAAAAAGTAAGTGAAATCCACCCTTTGACCTTTAGCACACGTTGGTACTGCTCACTTTTATTTTCCCAGACTTCCGTAGCCTTTCAGCTGTGACTAAAGCAGTTCTCAAGACCTATGACTTCCACTTATTATTCCAGAGGATGTGTCAGGACAAAGCCGGACGTGGAAACTTCTGCTTTCGCCAGGGGGAGGAGAGGGAAGGGGTGTTATCTTTGTCTAAGGTGAGAAGTGGGTCTCAGACAGTAAACTTCATATAGGAAAAATTATTCATCCCTGATGCTATTCCAGGGAGAAGGAGTGCAGTTAAAACTTTGGGTCTGACAAACTGCGTATCAAATGTCAATAAAAATGCCAGTTTTCTTCTTCTAAGCCGAAAGAGGACATGTGATAGCAGCCTTTAGGCTGCAGGATTTTGTTTACAATCAGGGCAACAAAGTCTACCCGAAGAAAGAGGAGGATGGGTATCACAATTTGGTTTTTAGTTACTGAAAATTGCATTACTGTGAATGCTTTGATGATAATTTTTGACAGGTTTTCATGGCAAAATTATTTTCTCTCTGCAGATAGTCTCACAACTTTCAGCATCTAATATTCAGTCAAAAGCTGAATTATTGCCTTTCCTTATTTGCTTTTTGCAAGATTTCGCACCTATAGAACAAGTTTGATAAAAACAACCAGCAAACCCCCTGTACCTTAGTGCAATGGGCAGAAATCACCAGGAAAATCACTCACAGATATGAGATTATTATCAAAAACCTGCCCCACAGGATAGAAGAAGGATCCTGAACATTTCTGACCTGTCCCTGACAGCAACCCCCAGAAAAGGAGTTGCCAGCTGCAGGTAAGGGGTTGACATAGTTCTAAAAATGCCCGAATTTTTGCCAACGCAGGCTGAAGCAGAGTGTGTGAGCATGTCAGGTATCCAGGGAATAATCTGCTGGAGAGATCTGGCTTCCTGATACCACCCCAGAGGGTTTCAAACAGGCAAGAACACGAAATAATCTGGCCCATTCCACATCCACAGTTAAATAACAGAGGGTATAGAAATGTACCTAAGATTTTCTGCCAGCTAATAACTGACATATCATTCCATATTGCATCTCCCTGAGGGCATTGGCCCTTCATTTGTCAAGGGCAGTCCCATTTTATAACCAGGATTTTGAATGTCTAACCTTTTCCACACACATAATTCTGAGAAAAGAACAGTCTTCTTATTTTATCCTACCATGTAGGTAAACTCTCCCAAAGGAACAAACTAAAAGTTGAAATAACACACAAGTCTTTGGACTCTTAATCAGGTGTCAGACCATATTAGATATTAAAAGGTTTGGGAAAAGATATATTTTGAGTTAGGTGTGGTAAAAAACCATCAAATAATACCTAGCCCCAAGAATTTTAGTCTCATTACACAGCACACAATAAGAAGAAGAGACAAACAGAACGGGAGAGGATTTATGACAGTAAGGAAACATTAATGTGAAAATTTGAAAGAGAAAAGACACAGGCCACCACCTAATAAAAGGATATTTCCTATTGTTAAACATAATTGATGATAGTGAAGGATATTGCACAGTTTCTCCTCAAAAGCAAATTAAAAATTAGTAAAGTGAACAGTGAGATCCCTCAGGAGAGCAACAAGAAAGATGAGAGCCCCTTCAGGTAAAATGTCTGAAGGAATTTGACTAATGCATAATGACAAAGTTATATTTAATTGCATCAAAAGTTTGGGACACTGAAAGAAATCATATGATTAGAGTTAAAAAATAGGAGTGTGATCACAGCATGTGTTTAAGAATAAAAATACGGAAAATATTAGAGGAGAAATATAGAGGGGAAATAGCAATAGTCACAGTCTGAACAGAAAGCTGACAGTCCTAAGTACTTCAGCACCCTCGACAGAAACACCCATCAAATGCTGGTTATTTCGTTTTGGTTGTAAAGTTAAATATAGGAGTGGGATAGAGGTATGGCAGTCCTGGCGAAGATCTGCTGGAGGAGGTACTCAGAAAGTTAAGAAAGCCTAATTTTCCAGTGCCAGGATGTCCCTGTTGCAACTCAGAAAAGGAGGAAAGGGAAGCCTGGAAGCAGTAAAGCAGGGACTGGTGGATCACACTTAGTTAAATGCATTTGATTGGAACTAGTTTGTGACAGCAGTGACTTAGAGATTTACGTGAGTCCACAGGTTGTGACAGATCACGTGTGGGGCAAGAACCACCTGTGTTCAGATTTGTGCACATATGTTTGTGTGCTGAAAAAGGGGACATAAATGGTCCTTGTTTGGCTGTTCAACAACTCCTCACTGCTCCTGCACAATTGTTGCCTCTCCCAGATGATGCTGAGCACACCACAACGATGTGCAACGCTTTGCTGTTACTCAGGGTTGAAAATATGTAAGTTCAGACCTAATTTTGGTTCCTGCACAGCTGCAGGGATGATTTTTTTCCGTTTGCCTTCTGCCTCGCAGGCAAAGGTTTGAATCTTCTCACCACACTGTAAACACCCAGCTTACAAAACAGGAGGATGACTAAAATGGTGACAACAGCCCTCAGCAATGAGAAGGAAAGAAAAGGCTGCATCTGGAAGGACAGGATTAAAACATTCCTCATAAAGAACTCTCAAACAAAAACCATAAAGTTTAACTCAGCCAGGATGAGAGATTTTAGCTATCAAGTCTGATTGTCTTTATTTCAGTGCTTTAATTTCAAGGGGGGTTTAAAGTGGTTATAGCTACATCTATTAACACATGGATCATTAGTCCAGTACCTTCTGTTTTTAGAAAAGACATTTTCCATTTACTTCTTAATATTTTAATAAATCTAAATTTAGAACAAGGTCAAATGTTGCCTTGTTTCTTGAAAAACCTTAAAAATCTCAAATTTTCAGAAACAGTGTTCTGCATGAAGATTTTAAAAGTCAGTTGAAGGACTAATTTCCTTTTGCAGCACACAAATACTTGGAGTCAAAAAAACCCCAAAAAACAACAGGTTTATTAGGCAATAACTGCCTTCACACCTGTCTTACCACAAGCCAGAGCTTCTCCTCACTGACACCTTTGAAACCATTCCACACCAATGAGTTAAAGTTCATCTCAGACAAGGATCAGGGCCTGCTTCTGCCAGCTTGTGGCTTCTGTAAAGCAGTGGGAATGTTTTGTAGGTCTATACCTGAAGTATGAGCAGTGGGAGCTTTTTAATAAACCAGTCAGAGCACAAACTTCCTTTTCTGAGAGAAAACCTGAGAGAGGGAAAAACTGTTCCCTGTTGGGAAAACACTCCAGCATTTGTGAGGACAAGAATCCTCAAATGTTGTTTACAGCAAGTGATGCAATATTTTTGCTCAGCTTTTCAAAATAACCTCGAGATGATGTTCCAGCAGCTCTCTGAACCCTCACAGCCACAGCTGCCAAGCAGTTTGTGCTCATCCCATGGCTGGAATTCTGGTTTCAGACAGGGAAACTATGGGTGAGGTAGGCAAGTTTCCATGGCAACCTCCCTAGTTTCTGCCTGGAGGAGCTAAATAAAAACAACTTTTTTTTTTTCCCCAGGGAGTGTTTTGATGATTTTGACTCAGCATTTTTCCAACAGTTCTATTAATAAACTCCCAAGATTTGTACCTGGGGGCTGCTGACAGAGTAATGCACTGTGATCTCAGAGTGAATGACTCTGCTCCTGACTTTCTTATCAGCAGTTTATCTCAAAGACATCTTTCTTTCCACCTGGGCAAACCCCTGACACTCTTCTACACAATGTCTATGCAAGTGTATGTGTACACACACACAAGTCACAAAAACCCCATCTCAAAGAATAAACTTTCAGTTTCTTTCCTCCAACATTAATTTAGTTGTTTTAGAGGAAGGATTACAGAATTATTCTACAGACAAGATTTCTCCCAGCTCTGCAATCTATGGATTTTTAACTTTCACTGGATTTTTTTCCACACATCCTCTTGTTTGATTTTTTTTCTCTTTGCGGGTGGGGTGATGGGAGGTAAAATTAGATATTACCACCATGAAATTTATTCATTCTACACCTGAGAACCCCCAGGGCTTATCCTATAATATGCTGCTTCCAGGGTGCTCCTTTAGATGGGAAAGGAGGTGCACGTAAAGCCGGTAGTCTTTGTGCACTAATAATTATGAAAGAATGCAAGCTCAATTTAATACTAAGAATTATATGTTTAAAGCTTTTCTGTAAGTAAAATTTTGTAAAGATTTCACTGACTCTTGATGAAATTGAAAGGATTTGGGTTTTCTCTGTATTAGGAAATATTAGAAAATGGCTTTAAGAGCAACTTTTCTGGTAAGACAGCATTATACAATTAGATTCCAATCCTTACATGATGTTTTTCACAGATATTTAGAAGTCTGCAGAAATGACAAGCCCTTTAAAACCTTAATAACTTTCAGAAACATAGAAAGAGTAATAGAATTATAGAATGGCTTGGTGTGGAAGGGACCTTTCAGATCATCCAGTGCCACCCCTGCCATGGGCAGGGACACCTTCCCCTATCCCAGGTTGCTCCAAGCCCTGTCCAACCTGGCCTTGGACACTTCCGGGGATCCAGGGGCAGCCACAGAGTATCTGGAAAACCTCTTTTCCAGGCTGAACAATGAAATGAGCATAAAAAACCAACAAAGGCAAAAGAACGGCCACTGATCAATTACACACAATAAAGGCAGATGTGACAGAGCAAGATAATGTATATAAAAACAGCTGGACACTGTTGTGCTGCCAAAGAATTCTTGCATCATTGCAACGTGTCATGCAAACTGCAGCAGGAGATAAAATTTTGCCAGAGTGTGTGCATAAAGACTTGGCACCAGCCTAATTTTATTTCATTACTGCACTTAATCACATAAAAAGCATGCAAAGCAGCAGGATATCATCTCTATCCTATCTGACGTCAGCAGCTTTAGACAGATAAAAAGATACTTCTTGGTATCTCATCCCCTCAAGGTCTTTTCAGTTCAGAGCAAAGGATTCTTTGGAGCATCAAACCCAACAAAAACTTAGTTAAGATTTGGATAGGTGCTGGAAATGAGGTTGTCAGTTTTTAGCCAGGGAATTGCATTTCTTTCCTATATAAAGATGAGGCTGGAAGTTCAAAGAGGAAGTAACAAGATTACTTTGGCACTCAGGATTCCAAGCCTGTTTCTTCTCTTTCAAACTGAAGCACTCCAGCTTTTATTGGGGAATGTGAGTTGTGACACTCCCAAGTGACTTAACTGCACCATCAATGTTTATCTTGCTATCTACCCTCTCTGGGTAAATAAGTCTGTATAGTGACAAATCGCTTAATGGCAATAAATCTAATTTTCAGGCTGATTCTAAGGCTTGTTCTACTGTATTCCATCACCCAATTTGGGAAAATAAGTTTCTCCCCATTTTTTTAAATCTTCCCATACAATTTTCTACTTGATATGTCTAAAATGAAGATTTTTCTTATAACTACTTTGCAAAGATATTTCCATACACAGGATCTGGTTGGAACATTGAGTTGTTTCAGTGTTAACAAAATATTCACCTGCCATTTTTCAGTAGGTTACAAAATAGCTGCTTCTGAAAAAAAAAAAAAGCAAAAAAACCAAACAAACCAGGTGGCAGCTAGCAAGAAGAGAGAAAGAGAGAAAAAAATACAAATACATTCCTTTAAAGCGTTGTGAAAATTAGATACACCAGCTTGTGTTACCATAAAAATGTTCTCATACTTGTCCTTTTGGCATCTCTTGTATTTGTTAACAGGTTTTATTATTTCCAAACTAATCAGTCAATAAGCACTTAGCTGTTTCTGCTAAACAGATGTTGTTTTGTTTGAATATACGTGGGATGTGTTATGACCCCAATATCTACACCCAGTGTTGCAAATTCAGTTTTACTCCTGGTTATTTTCAAAGCAGGCTCCCATACTGCATTTCTTATTTACCACTATAAAAAATCTTGGCTATGATTAACCTTCTCTTGCCTTGGTAATGACTCACAGATTGCCAAATATTTCAAGTTGATCTTCAATAAAATGCTTTGTTAATATGGGATACACAACAGTTTTGCTTCCTGTTCACCTTCCAAAGTCCATGAGAGTTTATTCCCTCTGTTGTGCATCACAGTGTGGGGGAAGGATGTGTTGACAAAGAGCCAGAGAGATTTTATCTCTCTGGAATAAAGTCCTATCTACACAGAATTCTGCCACATTATGCATTTTGGATTATATTTTAATTTCTCTCTGGGCTTCTTGTCTCACAGCCCTTTTTCCACCTTATTCTCTCCCAAAACATTGGATTAATTCAGTACCTTAGAATGGGAATCACATATGAATAGTCTGAAAAACACACTGATAATTCCTTCCACAACTTTATGGAATACAGATGATCCTGAGCTCTCACCAGTGGGCATATCTGAACAATCATGCAGTTGAGATAGGAAGGGTATGGGGAGAAAATATCTAATACTGCCATCTATAAACTTAAATTATGGCTAAACAAAAAAACCCAAAAAACAAAAAACCAAAAAACAACAAAAACTCTTAAGAAAATAGTTTTCTTATCCAACTTAGCAAGATGCAAAAGCAGCAGGAGAGGTTTAATGTTTTGGTTGGGTATATTTCCACACTTTTCCATGACAAGCAGGAAGATAGTGCAGTGCAAATACAAGGAAATCTCTCTTGTTTAAAGAAGAAAGGTACAAACATGTAAATATCACCCACTGTGCAGAATGAGAGATTTCCTTATCAAGCTGTGCCTGTTTAATATGTAGGTTTGGATGTGTATTTATGAAAATGAAGAGTAACAGAAGATCTTTTTAATATTCAAAGGCATACTCCTGTAGCATATACTATGGTGGTTTTTAAGTCCAAACCAAACTTTTTCAAACCCAGAAATCAACTGGATTACTTAGGAGTCAAAGTAGGAAACATTTTTTGACTCGAAGTTGAAAATTTGTTTCTCTGAATTGCAAAATCCTGGTTCTACCCCTGAACAGAGCTATTACAGAATACATTAAAAAATTTATTTTCTAAAATCGAACTGAATCCCTCCTTCAGGTGTAGTGGTAATTACCAGCAACTACAGCCCTTCTTCACTAATACAGAAAAGATACCTTTTACTACAGTTCATTCTACTCTGTGCAGAGATTTAAGAATTAATTGTTGTTCCACAAGCAACAAAACTGAGGGAAGAATGTTTATTTCTTAGATAAAAGTCATACAAATACGGAAGAACCAGTTTGGACCAGTTTACTTCTTGTCTCATCCATTAAATTATTCTTAAGCTGAAAAATATATTAAGTTATAAATGTATACATTAATATAATGGTGAGCTATTTTTTTACTGGCACCTCTAAAGGACTGTAATATTAAAAAAAAAACCAAACCAAAAAAACCCAGAAGAAGCCAGTCTGCCTAACAAGAAGAACCTATTTTTTTAATTGGCAACATATTTAATTCATCTGCAACTTCTACAAAAAATACCTCACTCTAAAATTTCCTTTATTTATTTTCAGGAGGGGAAGTTCTGACTCTGATTTCATTCCTTTCTCATCCATACCCCAGGTCCTCTTTCAACTTTTCCCCACACTGGGAATTTTCTTGATAACTTCACTAAAACCCACAAAATGCCCTAAAAAGCTCATTTAAAATCTGAAAGTGTTTGCCTCAATTTCCCTATCAGAGCACTTACTGATTTCAACAGATCTTCAGGTACACTTAAATAATTTATTAAAAGTGATTTTATTCTGCAATATTTTACATGGGGGAAGAGAAAAATTTTTACACAGAGGATCAAAAGACAAATGATGAAATTTCTGCACAATGACTAATGGAAAAAAAATAGCCACACATAAAATCTTGGCTTCAATCTCCTGCTTTCCAAGGTGAAAGTAACATGGAAATAATTAGCCAGTGATAAGATTTCATCCAGGATCTGAAATTGAAAGTGAGATTATTGACTGGCTTCTGAGATGCTGAAATATTAGTGCCTCTGTACTGGAATTGAAGAGATGAGGGGAACAGTGAAGGAGATAAAGCTTCTTCCCTAATGCAAGGGAGTTTGGGGTTTTTGTTTCATCAGAAACCCACATGAGCTGAGCTTATTCAGGATGTTAATGTTGGCTGTGCTGATGTTTTCTTTAATTGTAGTGATTTCATTTCAAGGAAATGCAATTAAGTACCAGTCACACTGTTATATCTCAGAGTTGCCCCATGCCTTCACTTTTTCAATATTTAACAGGTGCTTGAAAAATCCAGCAAGTGCTCTAAAATACAGAACGGAAATGGGAGGAAAACTAAAAATCCTTCATGAAATTTCCCTTCATGGGCAGCCTGTTCTGCACCATCACTTCTGGAAGCAAGCTAAATAAGAATTGAAACCCTCCTCACCCCCCCAAAAAAAAAAAACCCAAAAAAAAAATAAACAACAATGAAAAACCCACCAAAAACCTCAAAAGAGCAAAATATCCCAAATGCTCTGTATTCCTCTTGGGAGTGTCTGTATTTGCTCCCAAATTGCCAGCTGAAAACCACTCCCAGCACCTGTGCACTGTTTCCTCACCCAGTGACAGGAGCTGAGCTGCTCTATTGGCTTCCATGGGGACTGGGACCTTTTTTGCAGGGCCTTAAACTGTAAAAAAAAAAGCCCATTAACGGGGAAAAAAAAATAAAAGAGAGAAAGAAAAAAAAGAAATCTGGAATAGTGGGAAACAGTGCAATTATTCTCTCTCTCCCATCCCCAATTTGATGAAACATGTCCTATAAGAATAGGTTTCCTACCTGATGAGGGGATTTTGAGGGTGAAAAACAATTCACCAGACACTTAACAATCATATTAATCATCTATGAATGTATTTTATTTAGCCCTCTCTCATATTTATACGACAACACTATTATAATATACTATTGCATTTCCATACAGCACTGGGAGAAGGAGATTGATGCTGATCAGCTGGAATTATAGAATATCTGAAGTTGGAACAGATCCATAATAATCAAGGCCAACTCTCTGCTCCTCACAGGACTGCCCAAAACTAAATCACATGACTAGAGGTCATCCAAATACTCCTTGAACTTACACATAAGTTCTAGATACGCTTTATAAATATAGAAGCGTATCTATCTATCTAGATATAAAATACTGTTTTTATGTTTGTAGCCTAAAACCCTAGAAAGACTAAAGGAAAAATGCCGAAGATAGGAGATTCAGGACTAAAGATCTTCAGAATGGAAGCACTGGTATGCAGTGGGTTCAAATATCTTCACTATAAAAAATTCTAGAACAGTGAACTTCTTATCTCAGGAAAGAAGCTGATCTGTTTCCCTTCAAGTTTATTAAAACTGGGGAAGAGATTTCTCCAGGCCTAACCTTGCTGCTCCCCACATCAGAGAGCTGTCACATGGATGGAAAGCTGTTCTCTGACAGAGTTACACTGCAACTGGAGTGTACAAACCCTCTCTTGTCCAGAAGTCTGGCGATTTGAGTCCACTAAAACACGGATCGGACCTCCAGGAAGCATTTTGGGATGGTTTTCCAGTGTATAAATACTCAGCAGACTACGCTGAAATGTGAAGAATGGGGTTTTTCTGTCTGCACTAATTTCCTAAAGCAGCCCTACTTTCCTAAATCTCACAGATTCATCTCCCCTTCCCCCGCAGCCTCTCTTCCCACCACTCACAATGGCCAGCAAATTCGGGAGTGTCTGTGACCTGCCTGGGAACTGGAACAGGGCTGCAGTGTGTGCTTTGCTGATAAAAATCACTGCATTTCTCGGCACAGTTGGATGCTTAGAAGGTGACAAAGACTATTCCCACTGGATGCAGCCACTCTTGTTAGGTAAGAACGCTTTGTTAGGATAAACTGAGTGTTCCACGTGAACACTATGTATTTTGCCTCAGCCTTTAAGCGATACCTTTAAACCTACTCTGCTCTGCTGCTTGTGAAGCAGAGAGTCTTGGAAAGACCTCACCCCAGGGACAGGATCTCTCTCCAAACTGAGCAGGAAAGGCACGCAGTGCGTCCTAGGAACAGAATTTACCTCGAGGCAGGGTCACACAGCTCCCGGAAGTCCCCTCCCTTCTAGTGACAACACAGTCGCAATGAATTCTCCATTTAGGCCCAGACTGATGGAGATCAATAACTCCGTTTCACTGGCCCTTCAGCCCTTGGTGAAAATGCTCTGGAATATTAATGCTGGGCTGTAAAAAATTAGTTTATCTCAGCTGGGAAACTGCAGAGTAACTAAATACAATAATTTGTTTCAGAGAGGAATTTATCCTCACTTTGGATGCCTGAGGTATATTAGTGTCCAGTGACATGTAACTGAACTTTTATTTAGAGAGTTTTACAAGTCTTGACTTGGTTTCCTCTTCTGGGTTTTGTAATTTTGCTAGGAAGAGACAGATAAGGTTTCTGGTTCTAAATCAGAGGGTTACTTGCTTAGAAGGAGTGAGTCATACAAACTTTACAGGAAAAGCTAAGAAAACAAAAATCCTCAAGAAAACCCTAGCAGCAGGTGGATTTCTCTGACAGCTGTTCTGAGGAGTTTGTAGTTGTACAGTCCAGTTACATATTAATGCCTCTCAAGTATTGTTTCCTTAGTGGCAGATTGTCATTAAATAAAATATGAACTACATAAACACTTTGCAGGAATAAGTAGGATTAACAGCCATTTGTATAAAAAAACACAATAAATCTTACAATTCCTTAGAAATTATAGCCACCAAAGCAAGTGATTAATAATTGATGGGTGTTGAAATTAGAACAGCTACAACACATCCAGTTCTTCAGTTCACTGAATGAGTGCAAACTAAAATCAGTTGTTGATTAATCAAAAAAATAAAAGTCCAAAAGGACTTTTATGCCAATTGCGGACGCAGGACAAGGTTTTTGCAAATACCATCAAATATATAAAAACAGGGATATTCCACAGCACCAACAGTGCCAGAAGGATGGCAAACAGAGGAGAGAAGTCACTTTGGGACCTCCAGCTTCAGTGTCCAGGTGCAGACAAGGTCCCAGAACTATGGTGTACCCTCTGGACCACAAGCCAGAGCCAGAGAAATCCCTGAGAATGTTGTACCCAGCCCCATAAATCTCCCTGCATGGACAGCAGCAGGCGCTGGGTTATTGTGAGTGCACAGGTGCTAAGAGCACGAGCAGATGTTTCCAGTGTCAGGCTTGCCTGAAAGCAGCAGCACTAAAAGCTCACCTTTGATTAACAGCTCATCAGTGCCAAGCAAGCATGCAAAATGATGGATGTTCCTGCAGCCCCAAATCGTGGGAAATAGCGCCCAGCTATAATTGCAATCTGTATTTCATACACCCCCCAGACTGCGAGTGCTGCCTGCAGAGAGAGGAAGAGCAGGAAAACGTTGCCCAGTTGTTAAAACCACTCTTCTGCTTGTGCTACATTGCCCTCTGCCCTCCAGACAGAGCTGTCTTTCAGAGGAGAGGCCAGGGCACCGCGCCAGCCTCAGTCCTTGGCCCGTGCTGGTTCCCAGTGTTTAATCCATACAGAGAGGGAGACAAGCAATTTGAGAGGCTGTGAAATGCTTGGGAAGATAAATGCGGGTTGTGGATTTATTAACTCTCTTTTCTTTCTGAGAACTGCTGGCCTTTCATGATCAGCCAAAATATGAGCCCTGAGAGCTCCACTACAGGGAAATTTGGAGCATGCAGGCATTTGTTTTGCATGGAGCAAGAGCTTACAGAATTCCAGCCTCCTGAGTTTCTAGGGAGAGGGATATTGTATAGGGCTTTCTTCTCTGTGTTCCTAATTCCTGTTGCCCATCAGATCATGCAGCAGCAGAATAGGAACCAAGTGCAGAAAGGACACAGCTACCTTGAGTTCACAACCACAAAAAACTTTATCTCCTTTGCTCCCTTCCCTGCAGAGAAAAATTTTGCTTTTTGGAGTACAGCAGCATGTCCCACTGAGCCAAGCTTTATAGCTTGTTTATCACGTTGTTTATCACTTAGGCTCAAAATCAGATTTAACTGAAGAACTCTGTAAACTCAAACTGAAGGTGGGAGGTCTAAAATCTGTATGACCTAATTTTTTTTTTTTTAATCCTCTAAAATACAAACTGAGGAGATATATAAACACACTTAACCCACACATCTAAAAATTAATAAAACTGATTATGAGCTAATCAAACAGACATAAAATGGGGAAGTTTCTTAGCTTTTCTCCTCTCTAAGAGTGGAGTTTGTATTTTAAACAAAAATACATCTGTGCTGAATTGGAGATTGAAATGCAGAGCTAATTTGGGGGGTGGAGGGATGAGAGAGAATGAGCAGTAGTGTGCATGTGACAGTTTTTCCCAAGCTTGCCATGTGAAAGAAGTGATATTGTGGAATTATTGCATTAATCACAAAATAATTGAATCCCCACTTTTTAATTTGGATGGAAAGACCAAGGATGCAGGTGAGTTCCATGCTCATCTTATTCCTGTGTCTTACCACCATCCCAAGCACAAGGTTTACTGTTGGAATTTCATTGCTCATTTTCAAAACCTGGTGCCAGCCAGGGACAAGTGGGCACAGAAGTGGTGCTGATGTGAAAAATGCAGAAGTGATAAATCTGCAAGAATTTCCGTGGTGCTGCCCTGTGCAGCAGCAATGAAAATTATGCGGCCAGCCCCCACAAAAGCTTAATACAGCCTAGACACTGAATAAAGAGAGATGAAGTCTGGAAAGAGCTTGATACCAAATTATATTTTTTCTTTCATATTCAAGTAAAATGCATTTAAACACTGTGAATAAATTATCTTTGACAAATACATTAGCCTAAGGAAATCAGTTAGAATATTTAATTATTTAGATATTCTAACCAGTGTGATCACTTCATCTACTATTTCTGTTAGTTTTGTATGAGTATTATCCGAATATAATGGCTTTTAAAAAACATTTTTCTGACATCTACTGTAAACCTTTATAGATTGCTGTAATATAATGCTGTAAAGAAAGGAAAGTAATTTATCTGCTGAATGGTGTAGGAAAATTGCTTTTCAGAACCTTTCCATTATAACTGTTATTTTCCAGGTGAATATATCTGGATGTTGTTGATTTTTGTTGAGAGAGGGGCAATGAAATGGCAATAATCAGCTCGCAGGCAGCTTTCAGTGACTTCCTGGATTACATTTCAAACCAACAAAGCAATCATCAGGCATAAAGTCACCTTTTGTCTCCATCCAGGCTCCTGACCTTTAGGTTGCCCATTAAAGAGAGGAAGACCAGTTCCTATTCATGTTTTGGCAAAAGGAGAGATTTTCCTGCTCTAAATGCTCATTTATTCTGCAGAAGTTGCAGCCCAAGTGACGTCCATCTGATTTGGAGACTTCCTTCCTCTTTACTGGAATAGCAAGCACTTATAATTGTGGGCTGGCCCATTTTTTTGAGGTTTTGAGGGAGTAGATTGGAAGGGAGGAAAACACTGTATAGATAGAAATGCTGGACTCAAGATAACCACTGAGAGAGGATAAAATGCTGTGTTGCACCTTCATGGCTTTTGATTGGGCACATTAGGGGCTGAAATGAACACAAATCTAACAGAAGGAAGTGACATATGACAGCTTTGGTGGCACATTTCCTTTATCTAGTACACAAATTACATGCTGGGAAAAAAAGGAAGCAGAGCACACTTCACCTTCCTTAAAGTAGTGAAGTCTATCTCAGATAATACAGCCCATGATTGCCAAGAAAATAAAATGCCAATTGTTTAAATGGGGTTTCCCAGGAGTAACCGCACATGAAAAGCTCCAAAAGTGGAGTAAATTTGAAAGTAAGGCCCAAATGCTGTGCAGCAGAGGGATGCCAAATGGAACTGTGAGAAGATTTCTGGAGAAACTGGTCCAGAGGGAAGGGAAGTGAGCTCCAGACACATCTTTCTATGACCACTGGGCCACAGATGCATGGTGGAAGCTCATCTGCAGTTTTGTTATTGTGCAGAAGGTCCTGAAGTCAGGAAAATTCAGCATCAAAAGAACACAATACAAACCTCAGGTGACAGAAGATGCTTGTGTATATCCATAGCAGGATCAGTGCTAGTTAAATTCTTCATTTTCCCCACATGTAAGTCTTGAGGAAAGGTCTAGAGGTGAATAACACATTACATCCCCCTCTTCCCTAGAACTGGGAGTTTTTTTTATCAAGACAAATTCTTCATGGCAAGAAATAAGTGACACAGAATCTGTGTCACTGTTGTTGCAGTGAGTCAATAGAAACCACAGCTCGCCCAGCTTCCTGTTCCCCCAATTCCCTTCAAGTGAATCCCACTTCAGATGAAATCCATGCAAGTCAGTGCCAAAAGTTAAATTCTGTACACCCAACACACAAATATATATATCTCATAAACTCTGTAGGTGGCCCTCTTGGGTTTGGTTACATTTTGGACTGATAGTAAAACAATAAAAGTTCTTTTAAAGCACAGTTAAGTAGAACAGAAAACTACAGAGAGGGCAGGAAGGCGGTTGGGACTCTATTAAACACATGTGGAAGTGAGAGGATCGACCCAAGTCCAAACAAGTGCTGGAAAAAAGAAAGTGGGAGAAACCGTGGTGGAGGCCAGGCCACATAAGGAGTGGTTTTGCCATAGGGAGGAAAAATGAGTAGGAGGAAAGACCTGTGTACACAGTGTTTTCACTCAGCTTTGTTCCTGAATTTTAAGTGTTCTGGCTCTGTCTCTGGAAATGGGATGGATATTTGGGAACTCACACTTTTAAATGAATGAGCACACTGGAGTTCCTGTGCACATTCCAGCACCCGACCCACCCATGGCCCTCCCTCTCCGGCCTTTGCATCAGAGATGGAGCTGAACCAAGGCAGGCCTTTCCCTGAATTTTGCTTTAAAAATTATTTGAACACCTTGTTCTTCAGGTTCTAAAAGAGCAGACCATGCCACTAAACACATATTTACAATTATATATTTGCAATTAAACTTGAAGATAACAACTATTCCAGAACAAGAGATGAGTATTGGAAAAATTGTTGTTTTACTGCTTTCCTGGCTACCAAATATGCAAAAAGCCATGTACAGAGGTGGCATGTAAAGAAGTTACAAGAAGAAATGGGATATAAATCATGTTTGTCATCATTAGTGATGGAAAAGTCTGTGTATTTCTGTGCAAAACCAACTACAGAATAAAAAATGCATTGGCATGAAAAGAGCAAGAGGAAAAAGGGGCAGGAGAAAAGAGTGAATAATAAAGAGGGTGATAAAAATTGGTTTTCAAATATGTAAAGCGACATTGCAAAAAGAAGGAGAATAAGATACCCTCCATGTCTAAAGGAATTAGGATTTGGGATGACAAACAAACTGTAGCAAGAGATACTTGATAAATATCCGAGGGAAGGAAATGTAAAATGCCAGCATTTTCACAGTGATTATTATAAAGGAATCAAACCGATTCCCTGGACATGGTGTAAAGTTTTTGTTACAGAATGTCTTTAAATATAAACTAAATACCTCTAAACCCCACCTGTGCGCAAGGCAATGGGTTGTTCCAGAAGACACCTAGATATCCTTTCTTGTGCTGCAATTTAATGATTTTCAAAACACTTGCAGATACTTCTCATTTTAAAATGAAAAAAAGCATCCTCTTCACAAAGCCTTGTGTTCCACTTTAATTTTTCCCTAATTAAACATCTCCCAGTAGCTGTTGCCAATCAATTTCCCCTCAGACTGAATGATGACCCAAATCTTACACTCTGATGTACATGGACACATCTCCTTAACATATTTATAAATTGCATGTCCAATTTCTGTCACATATTATAAAAGTAAGCACAGGTTGGATCTTTGTATATGCAAAGTGAAAAAGAAGTTGAAGATAAAAATGTAAAAAACCAATTTAAAATGTACCCACAAAAGCAAACTGGTTTTGTATGGGAATACTTATTAATGCTACTGTCTTTAAGCTTTTTGTGCATATGTCACTGGATTAAGTTAAAACACTTTCCAATCACCATTCTGAAAATATATATATTTATGTATGAATAGGAACTAAATAAGAAATTTTAAAAAAGAATTCAAAGCCAAGTATTTTTAGGCAAGTTGTATGTTTCAGAGTCTAAGATTAGTTTTGTAGCCAACTCATGCACATTTATTGCTACCAGGAAAACTTCACATCAGGCCATACTGAAATATTTAACTGGCTGTAGGTTGTCCTATTTCAAGATAATGGTTTGTCAATGCCTAACAACCCCAAATCTTAGTAACTTCAGGTTATAAGCAGTTGAAAGACTACATTCCATTCTAAAAGGTTGTCATTTAAGGCATCTGTGATTCTTGGCTACTTTTGTTGCTGTATTACCATTTCAAATATAAGTTAAAATGTGCAGCTTTTACCATTAGTAAATCCTTTTGCTGGTTTTAAGAATTTGTATGTGAGCAAAAGTTGGTTTTTAGTCGCTGACCTCTGGAAAGCATTTCTGCAGTTTACCAGTGAAAACAGATAAAGCCACTCTCGCTCCCCCCTCCTCCTCACCCGACACAATTTCCTGAGATTTAAAAGTGGTGCACTCACACATCTCAGTGCAGAAGCAGAACAGAATCTTTTCCTCCTGCTCTGTTCACATTTTTCTGATTTGTACACTGATCCACTGCAGTAGAAGGAAATTGTGTCCTACATGTGACCTCGAAGTCTAGATAAATTACTTGCTTCCCTTTCTGTCAGGAGCTGAAACATCCATACAAATACGAGCATCCCAAAGGCAGCTGAGATCTGTATTTATGTGTCTATAGGTTTGGGATATCAGCTGTAACTGAGAGAATGATTGCAATATATTGGATTTAGGGTCAGAATCTGATCTCTTTCCAGAATCAAGTTATGATTGTAGAAGTGAAATCAAATTGGAGACTGACATAACTTCATATAATATTAAAAGAAGCAGTTATTTGCCTTACAGAAACCACTGTAATGAGATGTGCTGTGTACTCCTGGCATGTTCATGAGTTCAGAAACAGCACCCTGAGGATATTCTGGACAAGATTTTTGAGGCCAGAGCTGTTACAGAGTGCACTACCTCAAGTGTGATCCCCACATTGCTTTAACTCTTTGCCAAATACCAAATTCTTTGCTTTTCTTATTTCTGAGGTGGGAAAGGGGCTGTGGGATACAGCAAGAAATCCTACTTTTACATTGGCTTTCTGATTTTATGCTGCACCTACCCCGAACTATGGGAAAAAGCTGCGTAGAATCAAAAAAGAAATAATTTTTACACTGCACAACACTGTTGCTCATTATTTCAACTGCAGTTTGGGGAAACTTGTGCTGCTTGTTCCTTCCCCATCTACAAATGCAATATATAACCTTTAAGAGACTTAATTGCCCTGCTTCTGTTTAGGTTAAAAGAGATGCCACTTAGAATTTCAGAGTGGTGAAGCTCAAGAGATGAATTTAAGAGAAAATGTGGTGAATGCATGAAGTAGTTTAGTCAAAATCCCAAAGGAATCTGGGAGAAGTTTTGCATTGAGCAGAGTTTATCTTTGGGGAAGCTGGAGCATGATGCACATGCCATTATTATCAGCTGAGTAAACAATTTGAAAGCTTCATGAAATTTTGCCTGTGTTGTCAAGTGTTGATGAAAACATTATGAGTACTCTTACTCATTTTCTGCTGGAACTTCCTGCATAAAAGAAAATTAAATATTACGTCTTCTAAGTATGTTTTATTAAGCTTTAGGCACTCCCTAGTCCTAGGAAAATCAAAGAACTCTGAAGATAAAAGAAAATAAAATCTTGACAATTTATATCAAGTCATCTCAAAATACCAGTTTCTACTAGAATTAGTATTACTATAGAATATGTCAGGAACAGTGTCTCCCTTTCCAAACACATTGGAGCTTAATTCCAAGGGAAAGTATTCTAATGTTGACAGAGAGCTTCTTTTGTCAGAATATTTACCAAAGACAAATTTGATACAGTGCTTATTAAAAGTAAAATAAACTCAACAAATTTTTAAACTCTTCCCTTTCTCAGGTATAGTGACCCAAACTTGAATAAATAACCTTTACAAATTTACTTTTTGTTACAACGAACACAAAAATGTTAAATAATATTTTTATCACTGGAAGCCTCAGAAACAGAAAATCACAAAATTAAAGTTTTCCAGTTCCATGCAAAACAGTTCAGGAGCTCAGCTGCTTTAGGTACAGCCTTTCTTTGAGGCAGAATATAAAGTTGAGAAGTCCCCTGTACATCTTCAAACTATTTTTTGATGTCAATTTCTTTGTGGAATATTTTGTGTCTAAACCAAACTCATAAAAATTAACCCTGCTGAACACCAGCTCTTTTCCAGCATGTGGTCCTAATTGCTCTCTCTGTGTTTATTTCATCATAGGCTTGTTCTTCTCTAAGGAAAAGAAACAAAAAAAAAGCTGTTGTGTAATATCCAGTTCATCATCTGAGAGAGAAGAAGTGTCTGAAAACACACTTTAAAGACTTCTAAACACAGCTTTTCCCCTTACCTGCAAAATGTTCACAAATATGCAACACAATCATCAGCCACTTTGTGGTACAAAGTTGAGGAAGGTTTGATTTTATGGTTCAAAATCTATTAGAAGCTTTTGTCATAGCATTTGCTTTATTTTTCAATTTTAGATAAGTCTTGAAAACACTTCTTTGAAAAATCAAGGCCTTTCTCATTGTGTGCTTCTTAAATAAAACTCCCACAAGGCAAAAGAAAGAATTATTAAAATAGACATCAAACCATCACTGTGTATCTCAAAATTTACCAATCTTGGCACAGGCATCATGGAGGAATAAAGTATTGTCATTAGAGCAGCTGCAGAGTAGACAAAAGATGGTGTAAACATCTGAGTTTCAATCGTTTTGCCACAGAAAGAAAGAAACCTTTGGTTTTAATTCACTCAAATTTGTATCAACCTGCAAAAATTAATCAATTTCTGGAGCTATAAAGGCTTAGTAATTGAGTTTTATATACAATTCAAAGTGTGAACACCCAATTTGTCAATTCTGCCACCTTTTACCTCCAGCTCAAAGAGCTCCAATCTCCCTTCCTCTGTTTGTTACCTGTGCAAGGTGAAGCCTTCTTAATGGAGTGGATCTGAACAACTTTGAGAGGGAATATTTTTGTTACCAGTAAATCAGGAATTCAATGTAATCTCAAGATCTCATGGAACTGTTAGGTAGTAATGATACTGATTACTCAGAATAATCTCTGGGCCTGTCTCCCAAAGCTGTCTGATTTTCACTATGTTTGGAAATTTTCAAATCACTCTCAGCATAGCTGGAAAAAGACCCTGATTTTATGGGAACCATTATCTCCTTTTTTTT